>JBBMEF010077425.1:0-10046 GCA_037832685.1 Sicyos baderoa | reverse complement strand
ATATTTGCAATATTTTTAAAAAGTTGCTATAATTCTAATGCAGACTAGGAAATTTGTCATACAGCGCAAACTCCCTAATAAATAAGTATATTACAAATTTTTTGAATTAAATTATAAATTAATTAATTAAAATAAGATATAAAAACACATACTAACCATTCTAAAAAGATGTTAATTCTCTTCAAAATCACATATGTCAAAAAAAAAAAAAAAAGGATGTTGATTGAAAAAAACAAAAACTGCAAAAAAACAAAAAGAAAATAGGAGGTTTGAACTGGGATGTGGGAGTTGCACTCCATAAACCTTTCCACCACGCCACAGTATATAATTGTTCAAAAGTTGAACGTTCTTTTATAAGAATACAACCAAAACTGAAGAAATATATTAAAAAAATCAGAAACGGAACAGGAGAAACTCCATTTCGGAGTTTCTCATTTTGGAGCCAAATATTAGAAACGTTTCTGTAAATTTTGGAAACAAGAAACGGGAACAGTTACCAAACAAGTTTGTTTCTCATTTTTTAGAAACAAAAACAAGAAACAGGAAACAAGAACGTTACCAAACGGGCCCTAATAAAATTATAAACTCATTATCTACACGATTACATTACATTGTAAACTTGTTTGATCAAACAATTATTTATACTTGTCGGTGATTTATTGAACTTATAACTTTCCCCATGCAATCATATATTTCTATGATTTTGCTTTACATAATTTCATTGCATTTTGTCTGATTTGAACCAAAATATTGACAAACCCACATGAAACTTGTCTCCCTAGGAGCTCAAACACACATTTCCCTCCCTTTCCACCCATCATCAATATTTCTCTCATTTTCTCTCTCTTCCACACCACACCTCAACACAAAACATTATTTAACGTAGCCGCCGTACATTATACGTGTTATAGTCGTCTTATGTACCATTCAAAAATTTAAGTTGATAGGTTGTGGTAAATACGTTGATATCAAATTACATTTTTGGATTGTTTTGAGCATCAACCATGAGATTTCGAACTCTCATAGTAAATTCTAGCATGTTTTAAATTATTTTCGATTTCATTTCAGCAAAATTTTCTTATCTTGGGAAGTCAATAGGGTGTAGTCATTTAAGACATTATCTCCCTATAGATGACTTTCTCAACTCCCATTAGATATTAAAGCCTTCTCTCATCAATCCGTTATACGTAAGATGCACTATTGTCTTACATTAAAAAATGTGGAAAATATTCTAAACATTTATAAAATAGGTAGAATTACTTCTCTTATTACTAATTGATTTTGAGATGATTTTCGATGATACACATATCCACAAGGTTTTGGTTTCTCTATTGGAAGATATTATCATTCTCCTTTCTTTTTGTGGCTTTGCTTTTTGTTATGGTTTCCCTTTCTTTTTAGGGGTCTTATGTATGCCGCTTGACATGTCTTAATATACATGCATATACAAAGCACCAAATATAAGTGTAAGTAAAATTATTCTACCTGGAATGTTTGTAATTTGAATGCATGAAACATTGTAACCTATGCATGAGTTTAATTTTTTTGGTTTAATTTATAGTAATATAAGCGTTTGATACAGACACAAACTACAATTTGTAATTTTCCTCTCTAATACATATAAAATACAAAATTACAAAATTTGTAGCAAATATTTCTCTAGTCGCTAGTTTTCTTGACTTCAAAATTTGGTTTAAAAGTACATGAATCCCCCAAGGCCACATTGTAAACATAGAAAGCATTTAGTATGGAAGGATTTAGACATAATGTAGTCATGATATATCACACACTATGCATAGGTAAAATAATTTAGGTTTTGTGGAGAAAATACACAATCTTGTGTATAATTTCTAGCTAAAAGAAAAGAAAAGAAAAGAAAAGAAAAGGGTGTCTAAATAAAATAAGTAAAAGTACATGAAATGTTGTTGGTTGAGGCATTAAGATCAGAGTATTTGTGGTGACAAAGAAGCATTGAAATACAAAGCCTCATGATATGGAGCTTCCCTTTCTGCTGTCTTGCCATTTGCTTCCACTTTGCAAATCTCTTTCTCATTTTTCCCAATCCTCTCTACCTACTCTCTCTCTTCCCCTTCCTTTTCCCAACAATAACCCAAATCCCCAAATTTATATAAATTTCATTTTTCTTTTTTTCTTTTTTTCTTTTTTAAGTTAGATCTTCTGTTTCTAACTTTTTCTGGGACATTGTTCCATTTTAATCATTTTTTTCTTTCTACTTTAATGTTTAAAATGATAAATTTTAAATTACTTTTTCTAATAAAATAATATCTATTAATTTTTTTGTTATTCTTTAACAAAATATCACTACTACAAAAATCACATATAATGATTATAATCTAAAGTCATAAATACTTATGTGACTAAATATAAAAGTTATAATACCCAATGTCATGAAAAGTTCTAGTTTTGATCCATTATATATAGTCATTATTGAGGTATTAATGTAATACGTATCTATAGTTACTAAAGACTTAATATCAACAGAAAAAAAGTGTCATGGTTGAACTGTTTATGATGTTATATTATAGTCACGGTTAGACCATTAATCACATTATGTTATTGTCATGGTTGAACCATTAATAATACATGCACATTGTAGTTGAAGAAGTATTAACGCACCTTAATATTGTCAACTTATATATCGATACTTTTTTATTAGTCATTCAATTTATGTAATACATGACTCTTTAGTTATGTCAATTTGTGGATTTTCATGATACTTTTTTGTGCTTGTTTACACCATGTTTATTTATGCCTTTACCAATAATAAAATGTATATAATATACTGCTACAAATTTAAACAAAAGACTTTTCAACAAATATAATTTCATACCTGACAAATTTATACATTATACTTGAACAAATATAAATTTCATACTTGAACAAGTTTGATAATTTGCAAAATGTCTTGTTTGAAAATTAAAATTTTTATAAAGTTATAATCAGAACATACATTATGGAAAGTTCAGACACTAAAAATTGACATTTGAGTTATAAAAAAATATTGAAGATTTGAAAATACGTACATAAGGCAAAATAGAATAAAATCCAGTATTAAGAACAAAAAAGAAGTTATTATATAATATATATATATATTTGTGTAGTCTCTTTGATTAGTTGAAAGGCTTGTTCTTAGCTGTAGGGTCTAACTTTTAGTTGAGATTCACGTGGGTTTCTCTCTTAGAATTCAACTTAAAAACCTCATTTTCAGATAAATGTTGCCTGCCATTAACAAAAAATTAAAAAAATAAAAAAAAAAATAAAAAAGAAAAAGAAATTCCAACCTTATCTGTTTATCTCCAACCTTTTCCTTAACCCCACCATTTCCTTATCTCCCAAGTCCGTTGGCTTTCTTCTTGGGTCTGAACAGTTCAAATTTTAACTTTTTTTTTTTTTTTTTTTTTTTTGAATAACAAAGGATGCAATTGTAGAATCTAGATGCGAATCACAAATAAAAAATACAAATAAAACAGTCACGCTTGTGGGATTGAAGAGACAAGGCACACAAATTCTCTAAATCCACTTTATTTCTCTAAAACTTTATCTACAATTTTATCTAGCTCTCTATACTTGCTCTTTCTTTCTCTAGTTTACTCTATGGAATAAACACTCTATTTATAGACTATTACAAAAAACTTGGTCTCCAAGTTCTTATAAAAAAAATGTTCTCACTAGTTGTTAAATCAAGGATCTATTAATTTCTTAATTAACTCCTAAATTGACAATTCATTAATTCCTTAATTATAGCCATATTACAACAATCAAACATATTAATAAATTGCATTAAAGTTTATTCTAACCCTCAATAAACTTAAATGTTTTTGTCATCCGCCACTTAAGTTTCTCAAACAACACTCTCGACAACGACTTTGTGAAAATATCTGCAACTTGATCCTTGCTTGCTACAAACAACAATTCCACCGCTTCCTTCCTTCACTTGATCTCCGATAAAATGTAAGCGAACATCAATATGTTTGCTTCTTTCATGATTTACTGCATTCTTTACTAACTCAATTGTTGATCTATTGTCTACTTGAATCATGGTTGCATCAAGTTGCTTTAACTCCATCTTGCTCAATAAATTTCTTAGCCATATCGCATAAAGAATGTGTATCCTCTAGTACTTTTTCGATCGTCTATGGTTAGCTTTTGATGTTTTTAGGGAGAGGTGGGAAATGAGTGCACATGTTGGTGCCCCCCACCTGGGCCAATTTCAAGCCCCTGCCGGCCGATGCCACCTCCCACAATCACTCATGGACAACACCCGCCCCCTCTTTACACTAATTACCTTTTTTTATTATCATTAAAATTGCAACATATCATTGAAATTCAATTTAACACTATAATCACAAGTTCGATCTCTAAAATCGATATTATATACTTTGATGCTCTTTTTTAATAAAACCATTTTTATGTAAGTAGATGTTTTGATTTATTCTTTCAACTGCTATTGATATAGGTTGTTAATGGGCCTAATTTTTTGTGTTAAAAAATAATAGAAACAGCCACATAAATCTATTTATTTGATATTTCTTCTATATTCTTTGAACCCTGCAACCCATTTTTCAAACTAAGGATAGAGTGGAAGAGATAATTTAGCCTCCTTAAGGGAGCGTGTGTGATTTATGAAATGAATCACCGAAAGGTGTGTTCTTACATTTTTGTTACAAGGTTTAGATTTTTTTTTTTTTTTTTTTTTTTTTTTTTTTTTTTTTTTTGAGATTATAACAATTGGAGTTAGGAGAGATTCGAACCTAAGACCTCTAAATCATTAGGTGAATATTGATGTCAATTGAGCTATTACTCTTTTGACACAAGGTTTAGAATTTTTTAACGCTAGAATTCGAAGCTCTATTCTTAATTGCAAATTGCATTAATCCTCATTGATTTATGTGATAATTGACTCATGTAATATTAATACAAAGTTGGTGACAAATGTTATATTTTGTCAATAAGAACAATAACTCAATGATATTAGTATATACTCAATAATTAAGAAGTGATCATGAATCTGAATCTCCTACTCTAAATTATTGTAATCTCAAGAAAAAAAAAACGACAACAAACGCTCTAACATATTAAAGTCAACCTGGATTCACTTAGTGGATTAAAAATTTAAGAAGTTATAAATTTAAAATTATGATTATCGGTTGAGGAATTAATTTACTACGAAGCTTCTTCGCAAACAAATATTATAATATCGGTTTGTCTAGTACAAATAGTTAATTCTAATTTTACTTTATGAACTTACGTGTATTGACTACGAAAGTGGCTACATCTCTTCATATTTTTAATTCAGTAATTTTATATAACATCTCTTAAGGAGCCTGCTTTGTTGCGATCACAAACATGTAACCCATAACCAACCTAGTTAAGAGATTGAATTAAATCATCAATTTATTTGGGTTTAGTGGTGTTAAATATAAGTTCTTAATATGATTATTAAAGTGGGGTTAATATTAGCTTTGGTTAAAAGAGTCATGATTCTCCTATTTTCCTGTTCTAGAGTTTTATTGTGGTGAGGTGAATACAAATTCTTTTTCCCTCTCTACTAAATATCATGACGGATTGAGTTTAAATAAATAAATAAATTTATAAATTGGATTTGATTCTTGACATAAAATTAATTTGGGTAGGTTCGAATTAATACGAATTTGTTATTAATTTTTTTAAAAAATAATATTTATCTATAACATAATTATATATACATATATTTATTGTATTTTATTATTATTTTTGGACATTTATTTTCCAAAACTCTTTGTTTACACGAGATTTCCGGAGAAATGTTGATTCGTGGAGTTGAACTTGTATTTGAGATGAATTTGTGCGAAAGTGGTTCGATCTCTAAGCTTGATCCTCTGATTCGTTCTCTCTGAATGTTTGTTCTTGATTTGAAGAACAGGTTGAGCGTTCTGTTTGATCCTTGGAAATTTGGAGAGTCTTCGATTGGGTGGAATTCTCTCTGGAGTTTCAAATTCCTGCCCCTCTCAAATGAAGGAGAGCTCTTCTATTTATAGAGGTCCTATGAACCATGGGCTTGGGCTTTGATGGGCTTGGCCCCTTTGGATTTGGACTTTTTGGTTCAGTTCACTAAACAAACTTTAGTCAAGTTTAATTTTGACCCAAATTTGATGTAAACCAAATTTTAGCCTTAATTTAGGGAAATATTGTCCCAAAAATTAAATTTAAATTCATCATTAAATTTGGGATAATGACGTGACAAGTTGTGATTGGCCGAAATTTCTCTGTCAACACTCTTTAATAAATTCTTTAGAATTTATATATAACGGATTATAAATTGAAAAATGATTATGGAAAGTTATAATTGTTGATTTCTATAAAAGCTGACAAAAAAATAATAAAACTTTCAAAAAAAAAAAAAGACAAAAAATAATAAATATTATATTCAAATTAATAATAAAATTAACAATCGAATGCCCCAATCTCACTAAAAAACTTATAGGTTGGGTTGAGTTTGACTTGCTCAAATATTACATAGGTTTTGGAAAGATGGATGGATTCAAACGTGAAATTTTGGATTGGTATCTTCTTTATCTCAATCCAATCGAACGCCCATGTACAATGATAAAAAAAAGCATAACTTTTATGACGTATTATATAAACTAGCAACTTAGAGGTTATACGTTTGAATTCTCCTAACATAATACTATATAGAATTTATTAATGAAAAAATGGACTATCTTTAAGCTGAAGACAATTAGGGACAACAAACATTCATATATTCTAACTTTCCATTTTTCCAATTCATATGGTGAGTGTGATAACAACTTTAGATAGACTTTGTATGTCTACTTTAATTCAATGTTTTCTTCTTTCAAGAACATTTTGGACCCATTTTTTTTCTTTCTTTAAGTAGAAAGCTATTCATATTATCACTTCTAGAAGAGAGGTTAGTTATAAAGTTAATAAGATACAAGATATTTTAGCAATAAATTAGGGAGTTTTTACTCTCAATACAAATGGTAGAGAACTAGATCAAATGTAACTAGTAATAGTTTTTATCCTATTAAATGTCTAAAAGAGGAATTACAAAACATATCTATTGTTTATAGTACAGAAATAAAGGCTGTAAAAATATATAATATAAGTTGTGTTTTCATTTGTACGACCATTAAAAATATATATAAAGAGAAACTACAAAAGAAAAATATATTTTATGAATTTAACTAGGGATTTGAACTTGTAACTACCGAGACTGATTATTATGTGATACATGATGTTATTGAAATTCTACTTCTTTTGATACAAAATATTTTGAACTATGTCAAACAATTATTGTAATACATATATATAAATTATTGTTAGGAAAAATTGTCCCTAATTACCGCATAAATAAATATAATATAATTGAAAAATTAGAAGGAAAAACAATAAAGATATATAACATAAGAATTTACATAGAAAAACTCCAAAATTTGAGAAAAAATCACGAATACAAAGAACTTGTGAAAATGGCTATAATCACACATAATTGTCTTCTCAACCTTAGTTACTTAAATACTATCTTCAAAGTTTATGCTATTCACACATTTTACCCACTCTCTACAAGAGGATGCAAACGGAATTTAACTCAATACATCAAATTTAAAGTGTTTTTGACTAGGATGCTTTGAAACGAAAGCAATTTACTCCTTTTATAGTGCATAAAACACATCACTACCTTACATCTTTTGACAATACTCTTTTGACAATACATAATTTCCAAAATCCAACTATTACTATTGAACTGTTATTAGAGGATAACTATATTGTTCTATAATCTCTCTTTTTCCAAAGCTCCCAAGTCTATCTGTTTTGGTTCCAATAATGAAAGGAAGTAGTTGAAGGGTATGTTTCATAAAGACTTGACCAACTTAAGACATTAGAGAGAGAGAGGGACAGAAAGATGTATGTATATATAATATATTTTTATGTAATAATTAATATAATCTAAAGCTGTGAAAGAAGAAAAAACACAACAGCTAAGGATGTGACAAACTGAAAAACAACAATCACACAAAGAAATTTGAGGTGCTCGTGTGAACAATCCTTGCCCTCCACGTCGGTGCCTAATGATTTCACAAAATGTTTTTCAATATTCATCCAATTAATTAGGAAATGAAAACGAAATCCTTATCAAATAAAATAGTTATGGAAATTCAATTATTTGAATTGGAACTTGGAGTTGCTATTGAAGATATATGTATTTTGTGGAGTGAGGTGGAAGAAAACAAGATTTTGACACGTGGGACCTAAATTCTTCGGTGTATTTGTAGTACAAAACATTTTGAGTTATCCATGGCCTAATTTATTTATTTATTCTCTCTCTACCGGTGCCCAATAAACAAGAAGATGAATATATAGACTAAAATTTGTCCTTTATGATAAGGACCTAATCCTTCTTACTTTTCATAATAGCCATAAATTTTTTTTATTTAGTTTTCTTTTCTTTTTCTAATAAAATTTTAATCTTAAAATTTGTGATTATAATAGCTCTACATAATAAAAGGTAAGTAAAACTCGGTCCTTATTAGCAAGAACCTAAGTTTTACTAGAATATATATGTATTCTTCCGTGTATTTGTATTACAAACATTTTGAGTTACCCATAACCTAAAAATAAAATTCTAACAATATTAAAACAGATTTCCACTCTAACAAATTCATGATTGAATTCAAGGGAATTCGTAGCAATGATATAAATAAATAAATAAATAAATAAGAAATTGTATTGACTCTTACAAAATAATTACAAATATTGGTAAATTTTAAAGTATTTGTATCCATGGTTATTAATACGTTTTAATATTGTATTGTAAATGTATATATTCATTAATACCAACTACATTTGCATTAATATTCATTAATATTTGTATTATAAAAAATAGGTAATAATATTCATTAATATTAATAACTATTTTTTTTTTAGCGATCGTATTTGTAATTATTTTCTAAATTTAATTAGTGTCATAAATTTTACTAAAATTAAAAATTAAAAAAAAAAAAGAAAAAAAAGAGTAAATAACAACTTTTGAAATGATTGATTGATATGGCAAAAAAGTCAAAATTAAAAATTACAACAACAAAAAATAGATTTAATGATTGCAAACAAAATTACCAATTGATGTCGCTAAGTTATTATTTTTGTTGGTAAACTCACTAATGGAATAGACATACATTTGTATCTCTATCTCAGATTTTTCTTTTTTTCTCTAGACTTGGCCAACACGAAGCCTCCAACCGAGCCCCCAAGTCTACGTTAAGCCACCCTTAATTGAAAGCTTCACCATGCCTACACCAAAAGGCTAACATTGCCCACCAAACACAACTGAGTGCCCCACACCTACAACATTCTCGGGCTCCTACCCGAACATTAGCCTCACCGCAACATGTTCACTATGCACTAACCCAATACGCAGGCACATCGCTCAACGGCACATGCTGCCACCCCTATGAAGCATGATCACTACGCCTTGCCCAACCGTCCCTACCCACACGCGCAAAACAAGCACGGTTCTAACCCATTACGCGGCTCACATGTGTGCGCAACTTAGTGCACACTAAATCTTGCCCCTCGATCATGTGCCCTCATCACTTTGTATACGCATTAGCTGCGCCTTTTCCAGTAGCAAATCACAAACCAAGATGCAGATAACTTGTGCCCCGTTGCATGTCTCGTGAGACACCCACGACGTCGTGTCTGCCTACCCATTGCGCGTTGTGCAGCCTATTAGAGGTTGTGTCCTAAAGGCCTAGTAATTTGTATTTAAAGAACAAGCATTTAATGTTATACTTCAATTATCATTAAAAATTAATTTTTTTTTCATTAATTGTGCATTTAATATAGAAACGTCGTTCAACTTTATCGCATTAATTGGATTAATAGCAATATTCCATGGTTATTTGGATGTACACTTGGACAAGTATGTGAGACATATAAGTAGATCTACTTCACTAGTACAAAATCAAGTATCAATGGCGGACACAAAATTTGGATTTTTAAAAACACGGAGTATCAATGGCGGA
>JBBMEF010077414.1:0-10046 GCA_037832685.1 Sicyos baderoa | reverse complement strand
TGTATGTTTATGTTAAAAAGTTTTTAATTCATGCAAAGTTAGTAAAGATCTAGGTTTAGGACCTCTAGGAGGTCGGGGCTTTACAGTTGATCGAAGATTGAAACCCATAATCGTTGCAACACGATTCAGAAGGAAATTAATGCATATTGTTTGACGGTTATAGGAAATTGATCAAGGTTCAAAGCCCCAAAAGAAGATTGGAGTGGGTTGGATCGATATGAAAACCCTATAGGGGTGAATAGGGTTTTAAACTTTTATAAAACTTTTTTCTATTGTGAGCCCAATTAAACAAATGAATTTACTTTTTGCTAAACAATAAATTTAACCAAGAATACCATGCAAATTAGATAATAAATTATCAAAGATCAATTTCAAGCACCCTATTTAATCATAATATTAAGATTGGTGAAGAAGATATCAAGATAAAATTATACCAACCAAAATAAACATATAAGAACAATAAATAGGAAAGAGTTAGAGAAGATGACATCGTGATTTATAGTGGTTCGGCAAGCCTACTTTACTACCCAAGCGCCTCTTGAGATTTTCAATAACATTTTGCTTAACTCTTTCCACGGATTAGAGTCCAACCATAAACCGCTCGTTTTACAAGTTTAAGAGCAACTCGATCTTTTTCACGGCTCAAGATCAAACCGTTACAACCTCTCTTTTTATGGATCAAGAGAAAATCATACAATGGTTTGGAAATGAATGGTCAAGATGAACAAACTCTCTCAAATAGTGGATTTACAAAATTTAACTCTCACAAATCAAATCCTCACAATACAATAATTTCTCTCTCAAGAATAAGATAAATTGAAAGTTTAGAGAGAGCAACAATGAAGACTTCTTTATTTTGGAGGATTAAGTAATCTGAAACTTGGTCACATCATTTTGGTGGAGAAGATGAAGCTTAAATAGACACAAAGAAGCCGAGTTACCGTTAGACACAATGCATAATAATATTATAATATTTAAAGTTACCGTTAGACACAATATATCATAATATTATAATATTCAAAGTTACCGTTAGACACAATGTATAATAATATTATAATATTCAAAAAGTTGCATTTAGACAAACACATAAAACTAATATAACATCCCATAACTTTCTTTCTCTTTTGAGAAAGTTACTAGACACATTGAATAATAATATTATAATATTAAAAAAATTGCATTTGAGCAAACACATAAAAGTAGTATAATAACATATAACTTTCTTTCCCTTTTAAGAAAGTTATCATTAGACACATTCTCAAATAATAATATAATAATGCACACTTTCATTTTTCTTTTTATTTTACTTTCCTTTTATTTTGACTTTTTAAAACACAAAAAATCTCATGTGTCAAATATCCAAGGCTCTACATGTCGCTCTTGGATTGACCATTTTTAGCTACTTCATCACATTGAGATTTACCATTTAAACTCATTTAGGTCATAACCTTTTTCAATTCAACTTTGATGTAAGTAATTCAAAATACGTTTAAATTATTATTTCAAACTCTACATAATTGATACTTCAAAACATTAAATTTGTTAGTAAATAAATTTCAAGTTTGTTATCATCAAAATAATAATTCATTAATTAATTTGAGATTGAAAAAAAGCCAACAGAGTGAAGGAACAGTGAAAAGCTCCACTCCAAAGTTGTTGGACGCTTAATACAAACGCCTTGTTATTATCTGCTGAGTGAGAAGACAGAATTTAAAATGGATAGTCTTGAATTGGAAAGGGATCCCAAAGTTTGTTGGTTGAAGATCGGGGTTGAAAAACTTATATATTAAGTTCTTGGAGGATCCTGACTATTAGGGATAGTCTCACTCATATTAGTGAGACAATCCCTAATAATCAAGATCCTTATGATTGATGAAGTTTGCTGGTTGGAGATTGTTGTCTTCATTTTTAGTGGAGTCTTGATGTTAGGTTATAAAAGTTATTATTGATGACTTTTAGGAATTTTTTGAAATTCAACAATATTGTTATTGATATTAATGGTCTGATCTTTTCGTTGGGAATCATGAATATTATATATTATGATAGAAATTATAATAGAGTGGCTGATTGCTTTGCCAAATAAAATTTGATTTCTTTTTTTTGTTGGATGAACTCTTTCTCTTATAAGGGTGTGTTTGTTTTTGGTAAAAAAGGGTGGAGTGAAAGAGAAAGAAGAGGTTAATAGTAGTTATAGGTGGTTATCTATTCGTTTGGGGATTGAGGTTAAAAGTAGTGGAGAAATCAACTCCTTGTTTGAGAATTAAGGGTTGATATATATATATATATATTTTTAAATGTGGTTGGAGTAAATAACAACAATTATGTGTCTATAATTAAAATTTTATTTCAATTATTCACCACGTTGTTAACTGATCTTAAAAAACATTTATATGTTTTTTAGTTTAATAATAATTCAAATTAAAGAATACAAATTCATGATATTTTAGTTCATTAACTCACATATACATCCCAAAATTATCTTTTTTTATTATTTAAAAAACTATTATATTGAATTATCAATCAACTTTTAATTTTATATTTTGTACTAAACATAGTAACATGAATCAAGCAATCGATAGTAAATTCAAAAAAAAAAGAGACTAAATTTACCATTGATTGAACTGTTACAATGTCAAGCATTAAGATAGTAGTAGAAAATATATTTAAGTGAAACTTGTAAAAATATATTCATCTAAAAAATACAAAAATAGGAAATATTAGGATATAATAGTTTTATTAAGCAATCAAAATATATTATATAGTAGTTAAAATATTTGTTTCTTAATACACAAATAGAAAAATTCATTACTTCAAAATATTTATTTATTTTTCTTTCATTTTCCTAACTTTATTAAATTTTTCTTATTGTTTTTAGAATTTTTTAAATATAACTACTTAGAAAAAAAATAATTAAAATGTCATTTTAGTCTATTTACTTTCAATTTTGCTTTATTTTGATTTTTTTACTTTTAAATATCAAATTTTAATCTTTTTAATGATAATAAAGCTAAAATTTAGTATTTGTTGTTAATTTATTACTATATTTTATTTATAAATTTTTTCTTATTAATTTTCATAATTTATGAAATATGTTTACCTGAAACTTTTTATTAAAAAAATGAGTTTTTTTATGAATTAAAATTATTATTAATTACTAAATTTTTATGAGATAATTCATTTCAACATTGAAATTTTGAACGGAAATTTAAATTGGATTACAACCAATGAATTAAGTCAATACACTATTGATTTTTCGATAGAGTTAAAACTACTTTTCAAAAGACATATTTAAGTATTAATGTTAGTCCAGATTAAAAAATATATTTGATAAGATCTAATGTGAGATTTGATAAAATTAGAAATTTGATAAAAAGTTTGAAGAGTGGTTGAAAAAAAGTTAACGACAAAAAAAATAAATGAGGGATTGTTTACTTAAACTCCATGTCCAAAAAAAAAAAGAAACCCATGGGAATGGTTAAACCACTCCTCATGTCCAAAAAAACAAACACACCCTAATGAGAAAGTTTGAGTAATGTAGTTAGTTTCCATCGTAAACTTCTAAAGCAAATACTCTAATTTGTCAAGTAGAATTTTTTTTTTTTTTTTTTTTTTTTGAAGCAAAATAGAATATATTTTTAATTACCTCATACTAGATTAAAGAAAGCAAAAAGAAAGAAAGAATAGAGAAAAAGAAAAGGCTCGAGTATTGAATCATCGCTCTAAAATATAAAGAGAAGAAAGAAAAGAAAAAAAAGAGTGGGAATAAAAAATATATATTAAAGTGAAACAAAGTAAGTGGGAAATGATTAGGTTGAAGATATGAATCAACCAAACATAGGTAAAGGTAGGTGAAAAGTCGATCATGTCCTTGCTGTATATATGTTTGAAGTCCACCTTCTCCAATTTTATTCTTTCTTTAGAATGATAAATGGCAACCCAAAAATCTTAATTATTAAAATATTCCATTTTCCAATTTTTTCTTTTTATTTATTCAATATATTGAGAGTAAGGGGGATCGGAACCGTAACCTTATGGTTACTCGGTAAAGGTAAGTGTCGCTTGAGCTCAACTTATGTTGACTTTAATATATCAATTAAATTATATTTTAAAATTTATTGTAAGTTTAGTTCATGGTGACTTCAATACGTCAATCAAACTATATTTTAAAATTTGTTGTAATCTTTAATTTGATTTAACTTTAGTATTGTTGAAATTTCAGAAAATGAAGAAGAAAGAATTAGTAGAGTTAACTTTTGTGCATCCATCATTCTTATAATCAAAAGTTTGATATGAGGTAATACATTTCTTGCTTTATAAACTAATTTGTATAGACTATATGTTTGGATCACTATGGATTATATTCTTTTCCTACCTAAACAAAGGATGTTGCGAAGATTATTAGACTATTAATTAATAAATTAAACTTTGGCTTCTAGGAGGATGACTCTCTCTTCATAGACTTATTCCCTATGTTTATATATATCTTTTCTTTATTACCAAAGCAAGTATGAAAAAATCTTAGGGCATGTTTGCCCCATGGACAAATCGTGAAATTGGCTTGCCTTGGATTTTATTCCATACTTGCCCCCATAGACTTATAAGTTCATCCAATTCCTACCCAACTACACGTGTGAGACCCACATTTTTTTAAAATATTAAAATATTAAAAAACTATTCAATATTTATTTTTTTATTTAAATAAAAGCTTCAACAATTTACTTTCCATCACATCAAACATAACTTTATTATTAAAAAACTATTAAATATTCATTTTTTTTATTTAAATAAAAACTTCAACCATTCTCTTTCCATCACATCAAACATAACTTTATATTTTCTTTCCTTCCCTCCAAACATAAATTTATTTCACTTATCTTCTCTTCTCATCCCAACCCAACCCAACCTAACCCATCATCTCAAAGCCAAACATGCCCTTAGTTAAATTATTATTATTATTATATATTTTGTTCTACAACAATTAGGGCATGTTTGCCCCATTAACAAATGGTGGAGTTGACTTGGCTTGCCTTCTATTCCATGTTTGACCCATTGACTTCCATAAGTTCATCCAACTCCTATCCAACTCCACGCGTGGGCCCCACATTTTTATTTAAATATTCAAATATTAAAAAACTACTTAATATTTATTTTTTTATTTAAATAAAAACTTCAACAATTCACTTTCCATCACATCAAACATAACTTTATTATTAAAAAACTATTAAATATTTGTTTTTTTATTTAAATAAAAACTTCAACTATTCTCTTTTCATCCCATCAAACGTAACTTTATCTTTTTTTTTCTTCCCCCAAACATAAACTTATTTCACTTATTTTCTCTTCTCATCCCAATTCAACCCAACTCAATCCATTCTCTCAAAGCCAAACATGCCCTTAGAGTTGTAGAGATAGGAGATGAATCTATGACTGTATTGGTTTTAGTTGTTTAATGAAGTTTTTCTTTCAAAAAAAAAACTACTATATTAGTTGGATGCCCATTATTATATTTATAAATTCATATGGATGATATTCTATATTAATATTAATATTATTTGTTTTCTGAAATCATATTAATATAACTTTTAAACAATAGACATTTAAGTAAAAACAGTTCTTAAGGCCCCGTTTGATAATCATTTGGTTTCTTGTTTTTGGTTTTTCAAATTTAAGTCTATTCTCTCTCAAACTTCATACAATGTGCTCCATCCTTCCTACTATTTATCCATATTTCTTTAAGAAAGTAGGAGAATACTAACCAACTTTTAAAAACAAAAAACAAACTTTGGGAAGCTACTTTTTTTGTTTTTAAAAGTTGGTTGGTCTTCTCCTACTTTCTTAAGGAAAGATATATACATGGTAGAAAGGATGAAACAAATTGTAGGAAATTTGAGAGAAAATAGGCTTAAATTTGAAAAACCAAAAAAAAGAAACCAAATGGTTATCAAACGGGACCTAAATGAAGCGTTTTTGTTTTTTGTTTTTTTTTCTTGAAAAACAAACCATTTATTAACCAAAAACACCATTACAACCTAATAATCTAACAAAATCACACTGAATCACCTTTCACAAGTCGGATAATGATCACTTAAACGAAGAGAACTAATAACTAGATCAAATTTGTATAGAAACCAAGTCCTTCTTAAGCTAGAGTCTTAGCTGTATTAAAAATAACAAAATTCCAACCGGAGCAACCTATTGTTAGAGTATTAAAGCCCATTGGGCCTTAGGTTAGGGTTTTGGTAGTCTATATATAGATAATGTTTTAGGGTTGTAAGGTGTGGTTGCTACAATGTAGCCTCCATCTTCTTCTTCAATAAACTTCTCTTCTTTATCCTCTCATCCATGATTTCCCATTACTTTTCTTGCTGCTTAAATCATTATATGGTATCAGAGCTTAAAGGACTTCAATGAAGTCTTCATTTTCGATCTTGGTAAGATTTCTCTTCTCCTCTTTCCCTTCTTGAAATCATCTTATTCCCTCATCTTCTTCTCTAAAATGTCAAAGATCTACTCATCTTCTTCTTCTATCTTTATTTTTCCAAATCTCATAATCTTCTTCTCTTTAAATCCAAACTTCTTAAATCTAATCCTTCTTTTCAAACTTTCAATGTTCTTCTTAAATCTCACCTTCTTCTTTTAATATTTTAACCTCGACCTCAAATATCTCTGTTTCAAAAAAAAAAAAAAAAAAAAATCAAGATTACCAATCTCCTTCAAGTAGAAATCCAAAACAATGAAATCTCTCTTATTCTTCTCATCCTTTAAGGATTTTCTCCAACCCTATTCCTCCTACCTCCTCTTTTCCCCTTCAATATCCTTTAAAGATTTCCTCCAAAATCTCAAAACTCTTTGCTCAAACACACTCTTCCCCAAACCTCGAACCTCTTGTCAAACACTACTTCTCTTAAATCTCTTCTGTCTTCTTCAAAAAAAAAAAAAAAAAAAAAAAAAAAAAAAAAAAAAAAAAAAAAAAAAAAAAATCAGATTATGAAACTCTTCTTCTCTCTCATGATTTTCTCTAAACACCTTCCAATCTTCAAAAATCCTTCAAGGATTTCTTCTCCAAACCTCTTCCTCTTTTCTCCCTTCAAAGTCTTTCAAGGATTTCCTCCAAAATCTCAAAACCCTAAAGTCAAACATATTCTTCCCCAAATCTCAAACCTCTTTTTCTTATCTATAATCTTCTCAAACTTCTTTGTTCTCACTCCTTCATCTCAAATCTTCTTCTCCAACTCTTCCTCTCCTCCTGTTTCTCTCATCTTCTTTTTTTGCCAAAAAAAAAAAAAAAAAATCAGTAGCTTCTTCCCAATGTTCTTTTATTGCAATTTTTGAAGACCAGAGAGTTTCAAGAAGAATGAGACTGCTCGTGGTGGTGGTGATTTTCAAAACTGCCCATAAATCTTGATGGGTTAAGAAGTCCATAACCAAAGATGACAAGATGCTATAGGATTATTTTGATTTATAGTTTCTTTTTATTTTAATTTTGTTTTGTAAATGATACATTAGTGTAGGTTGCTGGCTGTTTTTGGTGATTAATATAATAGAACACTCTCTCCAAGCTTCACAAGTCTACCGACGTGTTTGCTTGTGGGGGGATGTTAGAGTATTAGAGCCCATTGGACCTTAGGTTAGGGTTTTGGTAGTCTATATATAGATAATGTTTTAGGGTTGTAAGGTGTGGTTGCTACAATGTAGCCTCCATCTTCTTCTTCAATAAACTTCTCTCAATCTTTATCCTCTCATCCATGATTTCTCATTACTTTTCTTGCTGCTTAAATCATTATACCTATAAACTACCATATCCCTTTAGTTGAGAAATTTTTGATAGTCCTTAAGGAGTAATCTAACATCCATCTTGATGACTGAAAAATAGGACCCCATCAAAGTTTACAGAAGATAAATAACTTTCTCTCGAGAATTAACCTTCATAAACCATCAAACCAACACCTTTTGAGATGGATGTTAAACTAGAATGCAGCAATCCACTCCCCTCCATGGTCTGAGGAATAAACACAATACATTTTAGGATGGGGAAGACCACAAGAGTAATTAAAATCTAAAGACCTACTACAAGCAACAACAAGGAAATAAAGGAAACCTACTAAACACCCTCAAGCAAAACAATAAAATAGGATGAGGCAGGGAGAGAAAAACAACAATATATCTATAGAGTCAACCGGTTCATGAGGACCGAACCGCTGAACCTCGAATCAGACCGGTTCAGAACACTTGGCGGTTTGGCTGATGGACCAGATCACCAGATCCTCCGAACACTTAGTTTGATTAAAGAATCTCTACAATGATATGATATTGTCCACTTTAAGCATACATCTTTATGATTTTTTTTTTTTATCCAAAAAATCACATATAAATAGAGATGGTTGTCATTACTTATATTCTCATGATTTTCCTCTCATATAACTTACATCCTAACAAATTTAGCATAGACTTAACTAAGACATCACTTTTATTAATTTTGAGTATATGCATAACTTTCAACCTTCTTTATGGTAAAATTAAAATACGTTAATAAAAGATACTCTGGCCAGGGTTGAATTTTGGAAATGAATTTGACAGGTGCTTGAAAATAGTGACATGTCTAAACTTTATGAATGTGCATTGAATGTGTAACAGCCCGGTTTTTCCCCTTCGTGTAAATAGGTACGTATTTATTAAATTCCGAGACTTCCGGGAAGTTATTTATTTATTTATTTTATTCTTTCCCTAAAAGAACCCTAGAAGTTTAATTCGGGAAAAATATTTGGTCATTCGGGTGAAAATCGAGGTTAAATGGTTTAATTAAGAGGCAAGGGCATTTTGGTAATTTTGTACGGCTGGATTTTTGCCATATTTAATCATCTCTTCCTCTCAAATGCAGCCCTAGCCTCCTCATTTTTTCAGAATTTCTATTATACTCTTCAATCTCTCAAAAGACCTAAGCTTTCATCTCACGTTTCTCTCGATTGGCGTGCCCGAGTCTTCCGGATTGTCGTTTGTGGTTCGAAGATCGAAGGAGATACTCTTTGCCTTGAAAATCGTGCGTTGGATCGGTCAAAATCGTCCCGAAATTCGTTCTACATTGGAAAAGGTGAGGAATTTATTTCTGCAGCGAAAACGTCAATTTAGAAAATGTTTTTAAGATTGAAAACGTTTTTTTAGAAAACATTTTTGTTTTCTTCTTCTGCAGGCGTGTTCTGAGGAGACGCGTCCAGGCCTTCTTCCGAGCCTCGCTCCGAAGCAGCAGGGGCCGCTAGATCTTCGTCCGAGCCAGCGCGCGCCATCGAATCGCGTCGAAGCAAGTCCCGAACCTCAGTCGCGTGCCCAACCCTTTGCAGCGTGACCGAGCCTGCAGCTCCGTGCATCCCGAACCAGCCGCGCCTCCCAGACCTAGCTGCGAGCCTCCCTAAGCCTACAGCTCCGTGCATCCCGAACCAGCCGCGTGTGCCGAACCTGATCCGAGCCACCTTTTCTCCTTTGACCCACGCGCAGCTGCCGTTGACCCACGCGCCGCCGCCTTTCCGCCGTTGACCGCCGCCGCCGAATTTTTCCAGTATGTCATCTTCGAGTATTTTCGATGTTCTGAGTTCATTTTTGGCAGTCTTAGGTGCTAATTCCGAACCGTTTGCGAGTTTTAGGCCCGAGAACTCAGGAAAGACTTTAGGAGCTGTTCGAAAGGGAATTTTCACTTAGAATCCTTGGGTATCGGCCAAGGTGAGGGTTTATATCGCTGAATTTTGATCTTTGTGGTTGTCTTAAGCATGTTTAGGATAGCGAAATTATATCTTGATACTTTGGATTGAATTTCCTAGAGCATGACTGTCGATGATATGGAATGTTGTAAATTGTTGATTGTATTGTCAAAAAAACATGTGTATAATTGTGATAGTTGCATAGATATGGAATGAGCATGTTATTTCTCTGTGATAGTAATGAGCACATAAAGATTTAGCACTGAATGTTGATAGAATCCCAAAGGGGATTAATTGCAACCCAATGGGGTTTGCCTTAGTGTTCCAAAGGGAACTTGTTTGTTTATAGCACGTGCC
>JBBMEF010077377.1:0-10048 GCA_037832685.1 Sicyos baderoa | reverse complement strand
ATTTGGTATAGGGCGGGACAAGTTCCCTTTATTTCTTTTGTACGTATCTGCCGGGACAAGGTCCCCTTTAATATATTGTTTCTTTTGTTTGTATCTGGCGGGACAATGTCCCTCTAATTTCTATATACATATATTTGGTATCTTCATTCTTACAGGTGTACAAATTTTTTAAGATTCGTTGGAAATGCATGCTTTAGGGATAAAGGGATTGTGATGATGAGTGTACAATGGTCGCAAAGTTGTGCATAAATCATCACAATCCCCTTTTTTTTATTTTGGTATAGTGCATATTGATGACCGGCCGATAATATATATATATATATATAATATCATAAATTGAAACAAAACAGGATATGAGGACCACAGAAACAAACAAAATATTATATTTATGGCCCCACAAGGACTTTTTTTTAAAAAATCTGTCTATTATCATCTATGACCGGCGCCTGTCATCGATGACCGACAACGCGTGTGTCATCGATGACCGGCTCGCTGCTGGTCATCGTTGTACATCTATGACCGGCTGTCACGTGCCAGTCATAAATGTAAAACGATGACTCTATCTTTTATGACTAGTGGTTGCCGATCATAAATGTAAAACAATGACCACCTACGCCGATCATTGTTCTCACGATTTCTACTAGTGCACTGACCCTTTCGACACTTGGCAACCAACTTATAGACGTACGATGATTGCTCGTCTGCAAATTTACAACCAAGCGTTATTATTATTAATATTATAAATTATATAAAAAAAAGAAAGTGGAAGGAAAAAAGAGTGTTGTTATAAAACAAAATAAAAAAAAGGTTTTAAAGGTGTAAATGTGAGTAGCTGGCAGTGGCACAAACAATTTCACTTAAAAAGTGTTTTTACAAAAAATATTTGTGGTGGAACTAACGACCTCGTATAATCACTAATCTATGTCTTAGCTAGGTTGGCATTTTAAATTTACATAATATACCTTATATTTCATTTAATAGAGACTAATAATTTAATACAGAAAAATGGACTGACTATTTTAAACTATGAAGTTTATTACACATATTCTTAAAAATTTATAATTTGTTTCATCAATATTTGAACTTTGTCAAGGATTACAATTCAATTAATATGTAATTTTTCAAAACAAAAGAAAATTAATATGTAATTAGACCTCAGATGTATAACTCACATATTAATTGATTTATTTGATTCTTTTTTAGATACCATATCAAGGAAAGGAGAATAAATATCAATTTTCGGATCGAATATGTGATGTTAGTATTAAACTGGTTTATAACGAAGTATTGAAACCATTGCATCACTTACTCATTTAAGCAATATTAAACAAAGTACAAATATTGATCGATAAATTAAAAGTGTGACGATGAGTAAACCACGTATTAAGAGCGTGTTTGGTGGAGGGGTTATGATTAAGTTAATAGGTATTAAGTTAAGTTGGGTATTAAGTTAGTCTGAGTATTAAGTTAATCTGTGTTTGGTGGAAGGTTTAAGTTAAGCTGGATTAAGTTAAGCTGAATGTTGTTTGGTGCAGGGATTAAGTTAAGTTGGGTATTAAGTTAAGTTGAGTGTTAAGTTAATCTGTGTTTGGTGCAGGGATTAAGTTAATCTGGGATTTAGAATTTAATTTTGTAAATATAAGTTTGTTTTCAATCTAATTTTATAGTTTTTTTTCAATATTAAAAATTATAATTTTTTAAAATATAATATTTAATCCAAATTAAAATTAGGACATATTATATTAAAATTTAAAGTGTAGGCAATAAATGAAAGAAATTCATTCTAAGTTTATATGAAATGAAAATAGGAATTAACTTCATTGCTATAGTTTTATCGGGATCCATTATCTAAAAAATATAGGGAAGAAAAATATAAGTTATTCACTTCCTTTATAATTATGAATAATGAGAATTTATAATACATTTTAGTTACTTTACTATAACGAGGCTTATATTTACTAGAACTATGCTATTATTTGCATTATAACTAACTCAACTGTTTTGTTTAATTATTTTATTACTTTTTTATCTAAAGTTATTACTTAAAAAAAAGCATCACATTAGAATAGAAAATACATTTTTATGACTTTTTTATCTAAGTTATTACTTTTTTATTAGTTTTTTATCCATGTTCTTACTTTTTAAAAAAATACATCACATTAGAATAGAAAATACATTATGACTTTTTTATCTAAGTTATTACTTTTTACTACTCATCCATCACATTAGAATAAAAAATACATTTTTATGACATTTTTATCTAAGTTATTACATTTTTATTATTTTTTTATCCATGTTCTTACTTTTTTTAAAAAGACATCACATTAGAATAGAAAATACATTTTTATGACTTTTTTATCTAAGTTATTACATTTTTATTACTTTTTTATCCATGTTCTTACTTTTTTAAAAAATACATCACATTAGAATAGAAAATACATTTTTTTTGTCTAAGTTATTACTTTTTACTACTCATCCATCACATTATAATAGAAAATACATTTTTATGACTTTTTTTTTATCTAAGTTATTACTTTTTACTTCTCATCCATCACATTAGAATATAAAATAAAATTTTCTTACTTTTTTATCTAAGTTGTTACTTTTTACTATCATACTCCTATGTTTATGTTGATGATTTTTTTTTTTTTTTTTCTAAACTTTATTTGAAATGAGTAAAGTTATGGAATTCGAACTTAAATTTAAAACGAACGTACATTTACATAACATAAACGATAAAAAAAATATAGCAACAGAAACGATAAAACCGAACTATAGCAACAAATATAAACGACATTTAAATTTATAAGGCCGACTTCAAATATAAACGACTATAGCAACAAATATAAACGATAAAACCAAACTATAGCAAAAAATATAAACCAACGTACATTTACATAACATAAACGATAAAACAAGTTCATATGAATAAAGTCCGAAGTTTATTACAAATATAGGAACAATATAAGAAATGTTAACACGAACCTTGAAAGAAATCAACAACTGTGATGGATTTATAATCTGAAAAACGTATATACAAACATATATTGTTAGCAACAAAAAAATACTTGCAACAATTTATAACAAAGCAAGAGTGTGAGAAGTACGAAAATAACAAAAAATTAAATATAAACCACAGCCTCAGGGAATGGATGCATTACTCATTTCTCTGTGGAGATCAAATGCGATCCATTATTTCAAACAAAAAATTTCAAACATTAAAAACAAAGTAGATATGCAAGTTTTCAAATAATATTAACTGAACATAAGTTATGAAATAAATACATAATGACAGTGTGAATGAATAAGAAGAAAAAAGAAATGAAACTGTGAATGAATAAGAAGAAAAAAGAAAGCACTCACATTTTGAAAGATGAAAGATGAAGCAGAAACATGGATGTGAAATGATAAAAACAAAACAAAGGTTTTATAGAAGGGGGATGTGTTGGTTAGTTGAAGGCAATTGAATAATCCCTTAACATCAATTTAAAGCATCAAAATCTAATAATCACTTTAAATCAGGGATAGTGAAAGAAAGGAGACAGAGCAGAAGGCACAGCAGAAGGCACAAATGAAATAAAATGATGTGCAATAAATGTACGTTTAATGCTCAACTAACAAAGAAATTAAATAGAGAAAATATCAGCATAAATTAATGTACGCAACTAACAAGAACAATGAAATAAGGAACTTTATTTCCTAATATTCAGATCAACAACAGAACACAAATGAATCCAAAAGAAATAGGTAATCGAGAAACAAGTGGAACAGACGAAATGAACAGAGCACAAGTGTAATTCGTATTAAAAAAAAAAAAATCATTCGTAATCAACCGGAATCGAAATGAATCGAAAAAAAAAACAAAAAATCATTCGTATTCAACCAGAACAGAAATGAATTGAGAAACAAGTGGAACATAAATGAATCGAAAGCACAAGGAACATAAACAAAAAAAATATCATTCGTATTCAACCGGAACAGAAATGAGTCGAAAAAAAAAATCATTCGTATTCAACCAGAACAGAAATGAATCGAGAAACAAGTGGAACAGAAATGAATCGAAAGCACAAGGAACATAAACAAAAAAAATATCATTCGTATTCAACCGGAACAGAAATGAGTCAAAAAAAAATAAAAAATCATTCGTATTCAACCGGAACAGAAATGAATCGAGAAACAAGTGGAACAGAAATGAACCGAAAGCACAAGGAACATAAACAAAAAAAAAAATCATTCGTATTCAACCGGAACAGAACTGAATCGAGAAAAAAACAAAAAATGAAACAGAGAATAGAGAACAAATTAACCCAGATCTGACCGAACAAGAAGAAACAAAGAATAGAGGAAAAAGAAACAAAGCATCATCGGCTGGGGCTGGCAAATGTTAGAAATCATACCTGGATCGGCCCCCTCCAAGTCGAAAGAGCCTCCTTCCATGCCAGACCAATCGAAATCGACATGCAAAGGAGAGAGTACTCGAAAAATCGAAGAACAACGTAGTCGAAATCATACCTGGATCGGCCCCCTCCAAGTCGAAATCGACAGCGTAATCGAAAGATCGAAGAACACCATAGTCGAAAACGACACATGCAAACACGAGGCTAGCGACGGTATGAGGACTCTTTCGACGGTGAGAGCCAAAATCTACAAAATCGAAGAAGAAATCAGTCGAAAACGTGAGAGAAAACACTAAATCGAAAAACAAACCAGTCGGAAAGAGACATGCAAAGGAGAGAGTAATGGAGAAATCGAACATCAAAGTCGAAATCGAAGAGCACCTCAGTCGAAATCAAGAGAGTAATCGAAAAATCAAACCCACCGATGAAATCGACAGCGTAATCGAAAAATCGATGAACACCATAGTCGAAAACGAAAGAGGAATCGATAAATCGAAACCAGTTGAAAGCGATATCGGAAAATGAAGAACAACATGGAGAAGAAAAGGGAAGAAGAACCGAGAGAGGTAGAGAAAGGGAAGCGGAACCGAGAGAGGCAGAGAAAGTGAAGCGGAATCGGCACTATTACTCGGATGTGAACAGTCACAACTGTTCATATCCGGGTGAGAGAGGAAGTAAATGCGGAGGAATTTAATAGGGCCACCAAACAAGGAGTAGGGGGGAGAAAGTTAATATGTATTAACTTTCTCCCCCCACCAAACACGCCCTTAGTGATTTGAGATTAGCATCTCTCTAAAGGTTTGTGTGCCCTCCTTTATTTTGTACTAAACTAAAAAACATCTTTTTTTAATTATAGATCGTTGAAGATGTGAATATATATAGTAATTAAATATATATGAATGTCGTTGAACTTTGTTGAGGCCTATATTCTAGTAACATAAGGTGTTACATTTACTAGGGGTGAACATGGGTTGGGTTGGGTTGAGGTGATTTTCAACCCAACCCAAAAATTCAGATTGGTCAATTCTCCAACCCAACCCATCCCAATTAAAAACACAACCCAACCCAACCTTTTAATTTCGAGTTGAATTGGGTTGAGTTATCGGGTTCATAATTTGCAACTAAGATAAAATTTAAAAAGTTCACCATGATAAGCAATATACTCAATAAACAATTTTTAACGTCTCTTTTTCGATTCCTAGAAATTTAGGAGTAATATTAGCATATGTATACTCTTATTACTAATGCAAAATTCAAGTTTACCTAACTTCAAAACTTTATCGATAGGTTTACAAAATATTAAAAAATAAAAGTCTTAACAATAATAATTAAATAAAATATATATGCAACATATAATATAAATAATTAAATAACATAATAATTATGTTAGGGGTAAAAATATATATTTTTTAAAACTAAATATGAAATTCGGGTTGGTCAGGTTGGATTGGGTTGGTTTAGGTAAACCCTTGACCCAACCCAACCCATGAAAATTTCATGGTTATCAACCCAACTCAACCCAACCCAACCCGACAATTTAAATTGGGTTGGTTCAGGTTTCTCGGGTTGTCGGGTTTTTCGGGGAGCTAGGCAGAAGGAAAAGAGGCTCCTAGCTAAAGGTAGCTTGTCTCCTTTACTTAACCTTTTTATGAACCTGAGCCTATAGAGTATAAGTCTTCACCGATCGTAATAGAGTAGAGTAGGTAGGGTGTAAAGTAGCGTATGCACCCCTAAGACTTACTACCATTCATACTAAAGAGAATCTAAAATATCCAAAGATATTAAATTTCTCTTTAGTTTAAAAACATGTATTACGTTAACAACAACAAAATAAACACTACCTAATATAGTGGTTCAACTAACTTATATACACAATTAAAAAATATATATAAAAATATTAATTTATTAATTTTTTTTAAAAAAAATCTCACATTTCTTATAAGTTTAATTGAACCATGTTGTAGGAGTAAGACTACATATATCACCAACGAGACAAAAGTGACTATTTCTCATGTATGCAATGTCTCTATCTCATTTTATGTACGTGAAAATCCACTTTTGTTGAATTCAAGTGAAAGAAACAACTTAAGTTAATAACTCTTTGTATGATAATTAAATTAATTAAGTTAGCGCATTCATCAAGAGTTAAAGCCAATAAATTTGAGTAAAAAAGTATATTTTCATCCCGGCTACAATTTGATTTTTTTATCGAATAGTTCGGTGCGCAATTGGTTATCTAATTTGATGTTAATTCCTTTCTACTCTGTTTTTTTGATATTCGTAACTGTCCGGGGCAGGTTTCGTACACCTCGACTAATGTTACGGGACGTACGCCTGACCCTACAATATTTGGATACCAAGAAAATCCGTAGGTAGCCTGACCATTTCTACTCCATGGTCACAAATTCGAATTAGTAATCTCCCAATTTGTACTTAAAAAACAAAAACAACTTGATTTTGGCCTATTATCTTGCATTTATGGGTTAGGGCTTATCTTCTCCTATTTTTGCCATTTTCCTTAACAAACTCTTTATAGGTTGTGTTTCTCTTTTCACACCTATTAAATTTCAATCTTCTTAATTACCAACATTCAAGTGTTAAATTTCAATCTTCTTAATTACCAACATTCAAATGATAACACATGTTGCATCAAATGAGTAAGTGATGCAATGATTTTATCGATATTTATCCTTTGATTGATAATTGGTATTTATCCCCTGATTGATTCTCTTTCATACTTTAATACATTTATTAAGAAAATTCATTTACACAAAAGCTTCCTTCTCATCTCAAAATGTACGATCAATAACCTTGAAAATCTATGTCAAAAAAATAGAATTTCCATTTATAAATGATTTTGTGGGCTCTTTTCCTTCAAAGTAAGCAATATCCATATACTATTATGCCATATGTACAAATGAAGGCCAAAAAACTTTTTTAAATCATGCACAATCTTCATACCCAAACATGTGGACAAGGTTCCATTTCCTTTCTCCCCACATTTATACTAAAATATACAACAAACTTATGAATATTCACACACTGCCCAATATATCTTTCTTAATAACTATATGAATTTACATAATGGTCTTCTCATCTTTTATTGATGTCTAACAAAACAAAATATTATGGTCAATAAAGAACATGTCGGGAATGGACGGGCTACATGCGACAACCCGATACCTTGAGATTCATATCATAGTTGGAGCCAGAGCCAACAATTGCGAGAAACTTTCAACACATATTAAGAATAAACGAGAAGAAAGTGAATCGTTACGACACATCCTCTCGACTCCCAAAATATGTCTCCCATTGGACAACCAACCTTAGTCACTAAAGATAAATATATGTCAACCATAAACCAGAAGCATCAATCAAAGTAAATACTCATACTTAGGTTTATATTTAACAAAATAAAAATATATAATTCATGTCAGCCCATATTGTTTTTGTTTTTTAAATCAGTCGACGGTAGGCATAAACTTCAACTTCATTCATGTTATTCATAGAAGGATGGGATGCCAATCAACTAGGACATTTTTTTTTGATACAATCATATCGAAGGAAGGGGGATTCGAACCTGTAACCTCATGGTTATTAAGTTGGACAAGATGCCGGTAGAGTTTAGCTCTTGTTGGCCAATCAACTAGGACTTAAACTAATACTTATTGTAATACCACATTAATAAAGGTAAATGAAACATTATCGTGTCAAATTGCTTATTAGCTTAGAGGTGGGTTGAGGAGTCCTCGGCGACTGAATTTGAATGCATCTAATTCAATTAGATTATTCGTTGGGAGTTAGACTTACTAAACTAAAGAAACTTCATTAATAAACAAATTAATGTATCTATTGCATATTCTCGATCAAACTCCCAATTTTTAATCTATTTCCAAGTTTACTTTCTTTTAACAATTAAATTATTGTAATTTCTTAAATGCAACCACTCTTATTTTGTTACGATGGTTCCCCATAAATCTAATTTATATTTCGTAGAAGATCTCTTGAAGTTTGAAAAATTAAAGAGAAATGACACTAATAAGTCCATCTTTTATATCTTTTATGTTATTTACTCGAATATATTTGCATGTATATCCACTAGATACTGTTTAAGTTTTTATGAAATAACCTCAAGTTTCTTAGTTAGATTTGGATAATGTGAATTAACAATAAATAAATAATTCTTTATTTTTTTTTCTTTTTCAAATTACACTCTGGTGAGCATACAAAAGCCTCAACATAATCGTTATATTGAAGTTTAATGTTACCCATACATCTACTAGGTCGTCAATCTCTAACAAATCACGTATGTTATGTAATAACTAAATCATGCACATTGGTAACTAACTAAAAGAAATAGAAGGTGAATGAATAAAAACATCAAATCATTACATAAAGTTGTTTTGAAGCGTTCCCTGAATCTGTCAACAAGCTAGTTGCTCATGATATTGCAAAAGCTCAATGTATTGCATGCATAAATTTAGTTATATGGATTCCAAATATTACATTGTTTCGGAGGTATTTTGTTTTGGGTAAAATTTCAAATTCAATGTTGACCCGAATGACCATATTTTGGCATCAACATAAAAGAATTATTATAATTTTGTATACATTTAGTCAATACGGGCATTCCAATAGCATGATGCATGACCTAGTAAGTAAGATGTTAAAGTTCAAATTTTCCTACCATAGATGTTGTTATGTTAAATAATAATAATAATAATTTGTTCAATTTAGAATTCATGGATTATCATTGAGGGTGTGTTTGTTTTTGGTAGAAAATAGTGGAGTGGAAGGAAAATAAATGGTTAATATTAGTTAGAAGTGGTTATCTACTCGTTTGGGGATTTGAGTCACTAGTAGAAATCGTGAGAACGATGACCGGCGACGTCGGTCATCGTTTTAAAATTATGACCGGCGGTGAACCGTCATTAAAGACAAAGTCATCGATGATGATCGATGATCGACATCTGGCCGACGGTCACAGATGTTAAACGATGACACGCGCTGACGACGGTCATCGAAGATGATCGATGACCAACGCCCTGCCGGTCATCGATGACTTGTCTTCGATGACCGGATGTCGGTCATCGATGACAATAGACATATTTTTTAAAAATAGCCCCTGTGGGACCATAATTATAATATTTTGTTTGTTTCTGTGGTCCCCAGATTCTGTTTTGTTTCAAATTAGAATATTATATTATCGGTCGGTCATCTTTGTGCCCGTCATTAAAAGTCACTATACCTAAATTAAAAAAAGGGGATTGTGATGATTTATGCACAACTTTCAGGCCATTGTACACCCATCATCACAATTCTTTACCTCTAAGCATGCATATCGAAAGAAAGTATAAAAATTCGGCAGCATAACGACGCAATAGTAAGAATAATAAAAAAAAACATCTGTGTATCAAACCATAACGAAGTAACAAATATATATATATATATATATATAAAGGGACATTGTCCCGCCAGATACAACAAAAGATATAAAGGGACCTTGTCCCGCCAGATACAAAAGAAATAAACGGATCTTGTCCCGCCATATACAAATGTACAAATCTACAAAACCTTTCTACCTATATATCTACTAATCTACAAAGCTTTCTACCTATATATCTACAAATCTACAAATCTACTCTCAAATG
>JBBMEF010077366.1:0-10049 GCA_037832685.1 Sicyos baderoa | reverse complement strand
GAAGCACCAGAGTGGCTGATTGGAGCTGATGGACCATGGGATGGTGTTGTCTTTTATAAAGAAAACTCATTGAGTCTGGTTTTATTTATTTAATGTTCTTCTTCCGCATGAACTGGATTTTTATGTCATTTATATCTTTATTTAAGGGTACCCGAACCATTTGGTTTTGAAATGAATTTATGTTGGAACTCGAGGTGTATTTATCCTTCTTTATAAACTGGGGTTGTTCAACTTGTCTCGCGTATTCTGTTTTAATACATGCATGTAGAGTAAAGGCCTAGATTGCGACCCTAGGTTGGGTCGGGTCTTTACACGATATTATCTATTACTACAGTAACATGTATTAATTAATACCTATAACTATACTTGCTAATTTATTTTTCATATTTGTTTCATTTTTTTATATTTTTTATATAACTATTTTATGAATTTAATTAGTAAGTTTTTTTTTTGTTTTAAATGTATAATTGATAGTGTATGGGCCAAGAGTCCGTTAACGTATACACGTTCTGAGTTGGAGCCCAATATATAGGAAAACATGGACCTTTGAACTACTAAAAGCCCAAAGAAAACCTGAAGGACTGGACCCAAATCTTTTTCTGATGGGCCTACCACGTAATGCTCACCCTTGTTTGCCTGTACTTTATTAAGGATGAGCTCTTCCTAACTACAAATGTATATTCTAAAATATTTAATTCTAAAAAAAAAAAAAAAATCTAAAATATTTAGGTTTATAATTAATGATACGCTATAAACTCTTCTTAACTATAAATATATAAATATAGATACATTTTAAAATATATCATTGGTAGCGCACTAATTTCATTGTTTGGTTATATATCTATTCAACGCAAATTTGCATCTATAATTAATAATGTGTTATAAATATTTATTAATATCAATGAATTTAGTTAATTTTTTTTTAAAAAAATTAAACTTGTAATTATTTTATAGATTTAATTAATTTGATAAATTTTTCTTTATCTATTATGTTTTCCAAAAATTAATGATTGATAAGTATGTTGGTTTATTTAATTTATGATCATCAATACTACTAACCCTTTGAATTTTAAGTTGATATTTGAAAGTCAGCAAAACCAAGTCAGAGTAAAGTTAAACGGTCAAAAAGAGTAATGATATTAGAGCAAGGCAATCGAATCTTACATTTTCGGATTGAGTTTTATTAATCTTTTATTTTCTCTTTAAAACAAAATTCTCAAAACACGTAAATATGTAAATATAAATGCACTATATTAAACTTAAAACTAGATTACTTATTGCAGGTTTCCTATCAATATGTTAAAGACCTATTTTATCAACTTGATATTAATCTTATCAATATGTTGAAGACCTATTTTATTAAATCTTAAATTGATTTTGGTTATTATTTTGAAACTAATTTTGTTATTGGAGCTGGCATCATAAATCATCTCAGCTAATGTCAACAAATTATATAAACCATCTTCGCTATAAATAGAATTAAAATCTCATTTAATTATATAATTTTCCCTCTGAAAAACACAGATTCTCTCTTCCTCATTTTAGGCCCTAAAAAAGCAACTTGTAAATTTCCCTTCCCATTTTGATTTGTAGCTCTCTGTATTTTTCAAGAGCAATCTTCTTCTCTCTGTATTTTACTAAATCTTAAATTGTATCAACAAAAACAAATACATTAATGTCAAAAAAAAATTGGGAAAAAAAAAAATCAAATATAACAAAAGCGAATTCAATTACTTTAAATTGATAACCACAAACATATAGATCGAGTGAGATTTATAAACTTTAATTAAGTGAAATTTGAAAATAATATATATTTCATATTTTATTATGAATGAAATATTTCATAAAATATGAATATTAGTATAAATTTCTTTATAATAATATATCTTTCAAACACAATTTATACGTACACCTTTTATAATAAATCAACCAATCACCCAAATCCATCCTCATAAAACTTGAGAATGTCATTTTTTAGACAAAAGAAAAAAATTTCGAACTTAATACATTTTTGAGGAATGATATGTAGAATATTTTTTAAACTTTTTTTTTTATTTTTTTAGTTTTCTTTGATAAAATTTTCCTAGTATTACTATTTTTGTGATTGACACAACCTTTGAAAATGTCAACTTTTTCTTTTTGTAATTTACCTCAAAAAGGTAGAATCATTACACCATAATTTCTATAGGTTCAAAAAAAAAAAATCCTTCTTTTTCTTTTTATGTGCATTTTCATAGATCTAAGATCTCCCTTTTGAAGTCCTTTGTTTTGGGGAATTCAAAAAGTTGAGCTTCTCAAAAAGCCTTCTTGAACTCAGGGGCTGTCCTATAGACCATTGACTATTTTTTATTGGGCTAATTTTTTATTTATTTTTATTTTTTACTTTGGAAAGTAAAAATACAAGTTAGGGCAAAGTCAAATATATAGGGCTGGCTGCCCCAAGCAAGTGCTTCCCTAGGAACAAAAGTGCCCTACAATCATACCTAGGACCTATTTAATTAGTTCCAACATTTTGTTTTTAAATTCCTCTCGTTTCTCTTCAATTTGGGGTCTTGAAAATTTCAATTTATGAACATCATTGGAAACTTCAACATATCCTGAAGCTCTTCAGCTATCCAATCTAAGAACATGTTTAATTGATTTTGTTTTTGGTTAATGTTCAAGTTAATTTGCAATGTGAACCATGCTAAATGTCCATGTTGAAAAAATGTCGTGGTTTCAATTTTATGTAAATATCAATAAAAATGTCGATAAAAATAATGAAAAATGATTATTTCAATAAAAAAGAAATCATTAAGTAAATATTCTACACTTTTTAATTAGGTTAATATTTAGGAAATTTCGTATGCATAATAAAAATTAAAACTGCATCAACAAGACTTTGATCAATTAACTTTTGGGGGGCCAATTACAACTACAACACCGTCTATTTTAGAATTTAATTGCAAATTGCAAAGTAATATAGCGAAAATATAAAACTATAAATGAGAGTTAAATATCGATATCAGAGATCGAACTCACGATCATGATATTGAAGTGTATTTCTACCAAACAACAAAACTATTAAGTCATTTTGACATTTGTAAATAATATTTTGACCACTAGTTAAAGAGGGTACTTTTGACATTTGTAAAAAAACTTTTTTTTTTTTGTTACTCATAAAAAATTCCCTTATTTTTCATCAAACTCAATGACGTTGACCCTGGTGGTCGATGCCGGCCGGGTAAATTTGACCAATAGTCAAATATGTATTTATATTTGTAGAAGTAGTCTCTGGCAAATGCAATAATTTGAAAGCGAAATCACGAAAAAAAAAAAAAAGGTTTAAACGACAAAATATAAAATTACAAGAGAAGAAAAAAGAAAATTACATGCATTGCCCTTTTTACTACTTTCTGAAAAACTGTCAACTTTTAACCGTTTCCGCCGGTGGCCCCTTCTGACCGTTTCCGCCGCCCTGCACGGTAAAAAGTCTGTGGCTTCGTTATCATTATGATTTTTTTACCCACTTGGTTAAAAATTACTTTTACATGACAAATCCACTTTACAATATTTAGTTTAAAAAAAAATAAAAAATAATAAGAACTTACATTCACAATGCTATGTTGACCAATTAATCAACCAATTTCTTTAGATAGACATGGTATTTTGTTACTTACCTTCAATTTTTATTGAGCTTGATGGGTAGAAGGATTGGATTTTAGTGGTTGGCAGCAAATTGGCTTATTCCCATTGTTGAGTTTGCGAATTTCGCTAGCTCTGGCGGGAGGTAAGGCGGTCGAGGCGCTTCTCCTCCTCTCTCGACCCCGAGAAAGTCTCTCGTTTGGCCGCTACTCTTCATGCCATTGTTATCTGTGTTAAGAATATGAATAAAAGATTGAATTTAATTTATATTTTTGAAATGGCATTTACATTATTTCTAGTGTTGAAACCTTTTCTCTTCCCTAATTTACCTATAAATTTTAGAATTTCCAAATTATATGAAAAAAAGAAGTAGAAGTGTACCCAAATTTGCAGCTCTGCCCTATTAATTAGTAGCACTTAATTACATTAATTATGTGTAGATTTGAGCCTAACTTAATTTAGTGATACTTTCCAAACCCTAGACCGGGGGAAAATACTAAGAATATGAATAAAAGATTAAATTTACCGTTTGGTGGCAGTAGAAGTTGACTAAGACAGTTAGAGCTCAAATCCGAGCTACTACCCACCATCGCCACCGAGCCGGCCATCATCATGCTTCGAGATTTATTAAGAGAGTTCAAGCTTACACCATTCGTGGACGAAGAGCTCATTACTCCGAAAGCGCCTGCTCCGAAGAGAGGAGAGTTATTATTATTACTATTGTTGTTGCTTCTTGTAGATCCCATAAGAGCTGCCTTTTGCAGAAGGGCAGTAGCCGACATCGGAGACGAAGATACACCAGACTGAGAAGATTGACCCGAAAGCAGCGCCGTGGTAGCTTTCGACAAATTTCCCTTATTGTCAACATCTTCCTTCTCAATCATCGAAAGCCCGCTATCGGTTATCGATCCAAAAGGATTGGAAGAGGAAGAAGAAGCTCCAAAAAAGTTGGAAATGTTATTATTGTTGTTGTTCATTGCATTATCAGCAGAAGCTTGGTTCAACCAAAGTGACAATGGAGATCTGTTCTTCTGTTGCTGATCTTCGAAATCTCGAAAAAATTTATCTGAATTACTGAATTGGGAAATCCCAGAAACATCTTGAAGAGATTGAAGATTATTTTGATGATGATCAATCAAATATTGCTGTGGATCTTGTTGATGGAGAAGAATTGAATCATTATTATTATTATTTCTGAGATTATTAAGAATATTTGTGGCTGAAACTGTTGTGATTCTTGCACTTTCTTCAGCTAATGCATCACAAAATGCTCTGTGGGTTATGAAGCTGTCTTTCCTGTACGAGGAAAAAAAAAAACAAAACAAAAAATCTAACATTTAATTTGTCCCAATCATTGTCATATGATATTTTTGTTACAATTCATTTTCTAGGTCAGAGATTATAATCAACATTAATTACTTCTGTCTTTAACAATAAGAGTAAAATGAAAAAAAAAGGAAAATAAAGTTGAAAAAGTTTGCTTTTTTCTTGATTAAAAAACAACTCGTAATTCGAAAAACTTGTTCGATTTCAAGTTTGGAGTGATTTATGGTACTATAAATTTGATTCCGTTAAAAGTTATAGATTCAAATCTTCGTGAAAACAGTTTAAACAAGTGAAAAAACTTACCTGGAAAATAGAGTTCCACAATCACATTTATATTCTCTAGTCCCACAAGTTTTAGAGTGAGCTTTCCAATCAGATTGAACAGCATATTTCTTGGAACACTTTTCACATTTCCACTTTTTCTCTCCATGTTTTCGGCTAAAATGTTTCTTTATTCCGGTGAGGTCGCCGAGGGCTCGTGACGGATCGTGGTGGACACACGTCTTCTCCGGACAAATATACACCTTCTTCTTGATCACCTCCTTGTTCGTCCTCTGTCGCAGCTTCCACGGGAGGTTATGCCCTCGTCGGTGAAGCTGTAGATTTTGGTCTCTTTGAAACCCCTTATTGCAAATTTCGCATATGAATCGATTCGTCGCCATGAGCGATTTCGGCGACATAGCAATAACCTCGGCATCTGGATCTGCAAAAACAACAACTTGAATCACTCAAATAAAAAAACAATCCGAATCGAGAAGATGAAGAAGAAGAAGCTCACCTGGATTTCCGGGGAGGTTTCTCTTTTTCTTCGCCGCTGCGGAAGGTTTCGGTTTAGGGTTAGGGTTAGGGTTAGCATCTTGTTGTGGAGAGAAGCCAGTGGTAGTGGAAGAGAGAAGAGAAAAAGGATTACTTGACATGATTTTTCCTTTTTGGTGGTTTTATTTTGGAGGTGATTGAAGAGGGTTTAGACAAGAACAAACAAGAAAAAACCAAGGATTTTTAAATTTTTTCTTTTTGTAGAGAAACAGCTAAGAAACTTGGGTGTTTTTTGTTATGTAAGAGGATGATGATGATGATCTAGCTAGGGTTCTGCCAAAAGACAGTAAAAACCAAAGTTTTGAAGACTTTGAATCTCAACAAACAAACTTGGAAGAAGAAAATAAAATTAAGAGCTTTCCAGATGAGAGAGTCTCTTTTTCTTTCTAATGAAGATCTTGGGTTTTCCCTCTTTTGTTTGGTTTTAAGAAAACACCAAAAGCCAACATGTATTGCTCTTAAAAGAGAACAAATTTCAATTTTTATTTTACTCTTTTTTTTTCTCTCTCTTGAAAAGAATATTTTATCCTATTGATATTGAATTCTTTCTCATTAATTTTTGTGAGCCAAACTTTTTTTGAGCTCAAAGTCCAATAGTACATTCAACTTTTCAATGGAAAAGGGGGGCCCTTTACTCTTATTTGAGTTATTTTCAAAGTTGTCATATTTTATTAATTATTATATATTGATTTAATTTTATTTTATACATAGATGTAAACTTACTAACTACACCAAACTAAAACTCTATGTTTGTACCAACCTTTTTTGTCTCCTGTGAATTATATGAAACATGGCGTTGTTGACTTGGTGTGTGTTAAATGGGCTTAGAGTTTGAGAAGCATGTTTTTTTTTGTAGCTTGTATGTTTAATCATGGAAGAGGTTAGAAGTTATCCGACCACCATGTTGTAAAAAAAAGGTATTATATATAACAAACAAGGGTAGTTTAAATTGTATTTGGGATAAGTTATGTAATGTGGAGTCAGTAGGGTCACCATGAATTAAACTCATCACCTTATGCACCTCATACACAATAGTTAACTCCTAATAGTTAACTCATATCTCTTTTAAATGTTTTTTAGACTCCCTATTTTTACAATGTGAGACAATTCTGAGATCCTAACAACTATAACTCTACACTTATAAATAACTTTAATTAATAAATCTTTACCCAAAAAGATTGATACACACATCAAAATCTTGAATTCTATTTTTTTTAAAAAGTCTAAATCACTTTTAACACTAGTTCTAAAAAACTAAACAAAATATTTGAATTCCATCAAAGCCTTGATATATCAACTCGGTTGAATCGATTCTCATGACAAATAAAATTTGAAAAAAAAAGACTAAATTGGAAATGAAAAGGAAAGGGGAAGAGTGGACCACAAGTAATACTTTAGAAATAATATGTATTAAATAGTAACTAATTGGTTCGAATGTGAAATGTTTGTTGTCTACAAAAAAAAGAAAAAAAGAATATGAAATGTTTGAATTAAACAAAAAAAAAGAAAGAAAGGGTGGACTTATTTCCATGACATGAAATTGAAAAGTGGAAGTTAAAAAGTTTGGAGGAGAAAAAGGGCAATGCAAGTACCTAATCTACCTTGAAGTAATAAACAAAGAGAAAAAGAGATGATAATGTGAAAAGGCTGTGAGAGAGTTTTGGTAGTGACTGTAAAAAGTATAATAGGCCTTTTTTATTTTATGATCCTTTCAATTTCAAAATTTTTGAATATGTCAAAAAATAAAAAACTAGATTTATCAAACCCTTGCTGAAGTGTAAGAACACTACCTAAAAAACAAAAAACAAAAAACAAAAAAACCTTAAAGGTTAATAAGAGGAAAGATGCCAAACTGCTTTACCGAGGACTCTATGTATTCTATCTAGAGGAGAAGAAAGGTCATACATTAAAATTTATTGAAAATCCAAAATTTAAACATTTGTTAGTACAAAATCTAAGATAATAATAATATATAAAAAATGAGACGAGTTGGGTTGGGTGATTAATGAGTTGATTGAAAGAGACCCTTAGTTGAATTGTGAAGGAAACCCATATGTTGACGGGTGAATATGGAGTGGAAGGACAGAACAATGTGCGACCTAATAGTAGATGGAAATTTTTGGAATGTTAATCTAATCGATAATATTTTATGCAAAGAGGATGTATCAGTGATTGTTAATACTTTGTTGTGTACAACAAGTGGGGTTGATGAGATTATTTGGAATCAAAATTCGAAGGGGATGTTTTTGGTTAAAAGCGCCTATCATATTGCCATTAATTTAGCAAATGACAACAAGTCTTTCCTCTCTAGTCCGAAACCTAGAACCTTGGTGTGGAATTGCTTTTGGAAGTGCAATGTACCTCCAAAATAAGATTGGAGACTTGGACTGTTCTTTTAAATGCGATTTCAACTAAGTGCAATATCTGCAAAATTTCAATTCGAGCTTGAAAGTATAGTAGTCCATGGTTTTCTGACTTTGATTAGTTTTCAAGAAGGTGGTCAAAGGAATTGATTTTTGGAAAGGAATCTTTCTTAAAGTAGCAAAGGAGGAGCAATTCAAAGCTATTATTATTTAGAGTTTATGCAATTTTAGAAATCTTCCCATTAATAACAAAATATCTTTAGAGTTTCATAATCTTTGTGGCATGATTGATAGAGAAATTAATTTATATTCTTTGATGATTGCAAAAACCTTAAAGTCAAAAACTCAAATCGTTTTAGCTAAAATAAAAAGTGGAAAGCCCCTCCCCAAGATTGCTGGAAGTTGAATGTTGATGCTTCTCTTTCAATAGTTGATGAACAAGGTGGACTTGGCTGGATTTTTCATGATTGAAAAAGGAGCCCAAAACTTGTTGGGTGGAGGTCGAGGATAAAGAACTTATTTGTTAAGTTCTTAGAGGGTTAGTTGTTCGGGAAGGGCTTAAACAAATTGTCGAGTCCAATATTCAGTGGCTTCCTCCAATTCTGGTGGAGTTTATCGGAGGTTATAAAGTTCATTAGTGGTGACTCTCCAATTTTTTTTTGAATTCAATAATATTATTGTTGATCAATTGTATGATCTAAAGATTATGAACATTTTTTATTGTAGTAGATTTTGTAATAGGGTGGCTGATACTTTAGCCAAATAGAAAATTTCTAATTAGGGCAGGTCTCTTCATCTTCTGTGGAGGAAAGAACCAATTTTTGAAGGAGGAATCCACCCTACTCTTAGCTCAATTTTGGAAGATAATTATACAAGATTGGTTGGGGTGATTAATGAATTGGTTTTTTTTTTTTTAAAGTCAACTAGAGCCTATGTATTAGAATCATGATGCATATTTGATTCATCACTTACTAAATATTTGGGAATAAAAATGAATTATAATGAGAAAGTTAGTAAACTTTATAGGGATGGATATGGTAAAGAATGATTAAGTAATAATTAAAGGTGAATTTTGGGCAATGTGGTTTTGGTAGCAAGAGAGAGTCAGAAACATTGAGACAGAAGACAGAGAAAAATAGTGAGTTTACGTTTTCCCATGTTTTCTTTTGCTTTGTAATTCAGTCCGTGATACCCTTACTTGTCTCTATCTATTTTGTAATCACAACTCTGTTTTTTTTTCTTTTTTTTTTGGAATATTTTCTTTGGAGAAAATGATATATTGAATTATGAAGTAGGGTCATGGTTCATGTATTCGTGTTGTTGAATTTGATGAATTTGAATCCGTTGGATTGGATTTCAAAAGATTTGATTGTCATCTTGGTGTTAAGTTTTTTTGGGAAGATTTTGAAATAGGCTCATCTTTTGTTGATTATGATTAATTGTAATTAACTTCGTGAAATAATATTGTAACTACGAATTTAAGTCTTGTTTGATTTGCCGTTTGAAATTCAGGAATTTAGATTTGGAATCTGAGGGTTTGAAATCAGTTGTCGGATAAACGTAAAGATTTAGAGGAATTTGATTTTGAGTATAAAATTTAGAGATTCGAAACAACATTTTTTTTTTATTTTAATGTTGAGTTATCAATACAATAAATTAAACACCGTAATCAAGATTTCAAAGAATTTGATTATGATACTTGATTCTAGAAATCCAAATTCTGAAGAATCTGAATCTCAACCCGCAAACCAAACAAGTTCTTAGAAATTTGAAACTTCATTTCTTCGATTATTGAAAAACAAAACAAATTTGGGTACTCTAATTAGGTAAAAAACCTATAAAATATTGGGGAATTTGCATGTATATTACAATAAGATAAAAAAATTGAGTAAATAGCAACTTTTTGAAAATATTTGCAAA
>JBBMEF010077345.1:0-10050 GCA_037832685.1 Sicyos baderoa | reverse complement strand
TGGGCCAGCTTGATGATCGTTGGATGCTGCTGATGATGTTGTGGGGGAAAACCTCGTTTTATTTCTGTTGTGTTTTTAAAGAACTCTGAGTCTTACTTATATTATTTCATTGCATGTAGTTGGGCACGGCGCCCTAGACTTGTTTAACTGAATTTTGGATTCCTAGCTTTGTTATGAAATGAAAGAACGTTTTCTATTTGAATTATCTGGCCAGATGTGTATTGTTAATTGTTAAATGCATTTACTGTTTTTTTACTGATGGAATCCTAGGTCATAAATGCTTGTTTTAATTCCGCTTTGAATGCATGCAAGTAGTAAAGACTAGGTTTAGTTCTGTTAAACCGGTCGGGTCTTTACATAAGGTATACTTGCCTTTTCAAATCGCTGCAAAACATTATAATATTCGCATTTTGCGAATACACCTTAGCGCGATCAACGGGTCGTTACAACGTGTCACTGTTATACATCTTGTGCTCCCATCTTAATTAATTCAAGTCGTGGCGGAAGTCGGGCTTGATGCGAACCAATGCAGAAGCAAAGGTTGTTTAGCGTAGAGTAATAGAAACTCCTTATCGCATAACTCTCACTAACTCATTAGTGCTATACTCATAATACCTATCATATGCCCTCTTTTCTCACATAAATTCCAACTACTATTATTTGTTTTATTTACTTATTATCAAATCATAAAATCATCCATTCAAAATCCAAATTGTTTATTGTTTTCGTTTCAATTCTAAACACCACCTTGGATTAATTCAAGTCTTAGTAGAAATACGATAATTTACTTATTGCTTACTGCAGAACGTGAACACTTGCACGTATCTACACCATCAAGCTTTTGGCGTCGTTACCGGGGAATGTGTCAATTTATTTTAAGACGAGAGTATCAGGAATCAGCCATTGTGCAACATAAAAAGGCAATTGGATGGACTTTGGCGGATATATCAGGAATCAGTCCAACCCTTTTGTTTGCTGTTGCAGCTCCTTGTGCAACATAAAAGTGCAATTGGATGGACTTTGGCGGATATATCAGGAATCAGCCCAACCCTTTTGTTCGCTGAGTAGGTGGTTCGCTGTTAGCGAAAATAATTGAATCTCTATTGTGAATTTCTAATGCAAGTGTACATTATCGGTGAAGCAAGTTTTAAAGTAAGTAATAAGTCATCTCCACAGGGAATTAAAATTTATTTCGTTTCTACTTGTTAAGTTAGTGCGAATACGAACTTTTACAACAATTTGTCAGGTTGTTATGTGATCAAGTAGTTTGGTAAAAAGTAGTTTTGAGTGAGTAAAATAAAGTAAGAAAAGTTGCAGGAGTTTGCATACAAAGTTTCGCACATTAATTAATAATTTCAACTAACGCTTACAAAGTTTTGCAGATTAATTAACAATTTCGACTAACGCTCAACTTACTTATTTCTCTCGAATCTTAAGTTCGTTGATTTGTACTGAATTTGTAGCAAACCTTATCTCTAAGCGAATACGAGTTGCAAACTCTCATTTACAAAAGACCTAGATTAAAGCATAGAAATATTTACTACTCTCGAAGCTAAATAGCGGAATCTCTCAATTTTCTTCCTTTACTTTTACATTCAGTAAACGATTTCGATGCAAATTAATTTAGCGAATAACTATCTTTGCTTATCCTGAATTGAAATTTTAATAGACAAGCGAATAATAACCATACTCAGAATTGAATAAATGAACTTTATAAATGTAAAAGTTTGAACAAAACAATCGAATTTAAAATATGCGAAAAGCTATAAATAAAGCAGTTAATTGCAAAAAAACTATAAAGTGAAAAATTGTAAATAAAGCAATAAATTGGCGAAACAAATAATAAATATTGAATTGCCAGTGACTTCAAGCTCCAAGCGTTGAGTTGGCTTCACGTACGGAAAGTCTCCTTAAAGGTACGATCGATTGATCTCTCAACTCTTTCCACTATTCTCTCAGATTTTCTCCATCGGCAACCCTTTAGTCTCTATATTTCTTTCGTCCTCTTCTTCGTGTTCTGCGTCTGCTTTTATAGGGATTAGGTTGCGTCCGCTTTCCTCGCCCCACGTTCTCCACTTCGTCGCTATTCTCGTCCGCTTGCACGACTTGTGCCTCTGGTGCGTCCTTGATCGGCTGTTTGCCACGTGCCTCTTTTGAGTTGGAATGTAATCTCATGGTTCGCGTTCGCAAGAATATCTAACAGGGAATTCATCTCATAAACAACAACGTTAAATAATTCTAAATCCTAACAGATTATAGAAAAATACACCTTCCTTACTCAGAAAACTGTAAGGTTGTGAAGTTCGCGAATTTGTCTGATTTAGAGCGAACTTTAACGAATTACTTATGAATTTTACTAACTTAATCAATGATTCGCTATATTTATATATCCATTCGTGTTAGCGAGTTATCAACACCCCCAAACTTGAATTATTACTCGTCTCGAGTAATTATACACAAAGAAATACATATGAAAGCCCATGGTAAAACATCATGTTCGTTAAATTCTACTTTCGTTTGACTTCACATCATGAATACATACTATATATAATTTTTATACATCAATGAGCACTATAATTTTGCATATTACTAAAATTGTTACCTGTCAATACGAAGTTGTGCATCGTTGTTCTCATTTCCTTGCGAATGTTTATAGATATGCTGCTTTTTGGTTTCCATCTTCCTTCAAACTTGGAGTGGTTCTGTTTGTTTCCCGACCTCTTCAACTTTGTTTAATTTTAATTTCTCACATTTTGCGAAAGCGAATGCTCTCCTTTTACAGTCTAAGATATTCGCTCCCATCATGATTGGGTGAATAGCTTGACTTGGGAAACTAACCCTTTGATTCACTTTGCCTCTCATACATTTTGAATATGTCAAAATTGGCAAGTGTTTTGATCCCCCTTGGTTGGTTTTCATTTCTTTGCATACTTCAGTTGGGTATATATATATATTTGAATAAATGAGCTGTTCACTAAACTCATTCGCTGGATGCGATTTGTGGATAGAGATTACTTTAATTCACTATCAAGGTGCACACAGTAATACCCCCAAACTTAGAAAGAGACATTGTCCTAATGATTTTAAAGGACCCCCAAACTTAAACAAAGTTGCGAAGTTTCAAAATGAACATGACTCCTTGTTAGTGGGTTGATATTTGACCGTAAAGGCAAATTATAACATCTACTTGAAAAGAGTTACTTTGCGTAAACTAACATACTTACAGTTGGCAAGATAAGCAATAATATTAAAAAATAGCGAAAATTGAAATATAAAGAAAAATAGAGTAGATATGATATGCAAGTTCGCAAAAAAGTAAAAGTTAACGAACTAGAGTAAACACAAGGCATATAACTAAATTATTCAGAATGTCAATAACTTGAACCAGTAAAAAATGAAAAAAATGAAAGATAAATACAGTAGATATGATATGCAAGTTCGCAAAAAAATAAAATTTAACGAACTAGAGTAAACGTAAGGCATAATTAAATACATACCTATTCGTTTTCACCACAGTGTGAATCAATTGTCAAGAAATTGTTTGAATTTCGTTGTATGGAATTCCTCTCTATAATAATGTTTGAGGCGGTGCCCATTCGCAAGAAATTCCGATGCATCTGTATCATTGTAAATTAATACAGCCCCGTTGGATTGTACCTGTAAGACTGTATATGGTCCTGACCATCTAGATAATAGTACATGCTGGCCAGGTTCAAAAAAATTTAGGGTTAATTCACATATCATGCCATTTTTTCGTTTTTTCTTTATAAAGCTTAGCATTTTCATATGCGAATTGTCTAAATTCTTCTAATTCAAGGAGTTATAATTTTCTTGTAGGTCCTATTCCTTGCGAATCTAAATTAAACTCCTTAGTGGCCTAGTATGCCTTGTGTTCTAATTCTAAGGGTAAGTGGCATGCTTTTCCAAAGATGAGTCTAACTGGGGACATTCTTAATGGTGTTTTATATGTCGTGCGATAGGCCCATAGTACATCATCTAATTTAACAGCCCAATCTTTACGATTGGGACTTACCATTTTTTCGAGAATTCGCTTGATTTCCCGGTTGGACACTTCAGCTTGTCCATTTGTCTGAGGATGGTAAGCAGTCGCAATATTGTGGCGAATATTGTATTTCTGCAATACTGATGTCAAGACACGGTTAATAAAATGGGTACCTCCATCGCTGATTAAAGCTCGTGGGGTACCAAATCTAGTAAAAATATATTTTTGCAAAAAATTAACTACGGTTCGTGCATCATTATTCGCACAAGCGATTGATTCTACCCATTTAGAAACATAATCTACTGCGACTAAGATATAACTATTGCCATGTGAAATTGGAAAATGTCCCCTAAAATCTATGCCTCATACATCAAATATTTCTACTTCTAGAATGTATTTAAGTGACATTTCGTCTCTTCTACGTATGTTTCCTATTTGCTGACATTGTTCGCATGATTTAACAAAATTATACGAATCTTTAAAAATAGTAGGCCACAACTACCCGGTTTGAAATATCTTCGCGACTGTCTTTGCTCCTCCGTAATGGCCTGCATAACTCCAACATGACATTCGCAGAGAATCTCCTTCGCTTCTTCATGAGTTACACACCTGCGAATAATGTTATCTGCACATTGTTTATATAGGAATGGTTCATCCCAAAAATATTGTTTCACTTTGTGCAGAAAACGTTTTCGTTGGTTGTAATTGAATTCCTCTGGTATGACATTGCTATCCAAGTAGTTCGCAAAATCTATGAACCATGATAGTTCTTTATCCTTCGTGTTCAGAGAGAATAATTGTTCGTCGGGAAATTGATCGCGAATGTTGGTGGAACTTTGTTGGTCTTCTTGGTACTCTAATCGGGACAAATGATTTGCAATCACGTTTTTGCATCCCTTTTTGTCCACTATTTCTACATCAAACTCTTGTAAGAGCAAAACCCATCTCAACAGGCGTGGTTTTGCATCATATTTTTTAAACAAGTATCTAATAGCTGAGTAGGTGGTTCGTTGTTAGCGAAAATAATTGAATCTCTATTGCGAATTGCTAATGCAAGTGTACATTATTGTTGAACATTATCCAGATTCGGTTTAAAACAAAGACATTTAACATTAAAGCGACATTCAATTTAAACACTAAGGAACCTGTCCATGTTTCCAAGCCACATGTTCCAAAGCAAAACATTTAAACGCCTCCCTGGCCAGAGAATTTCAAAACAAACATACTACTTTATTTCAAGACAAACAAAAGAATCCAGATAATCGTCCAGTTAAGGATCCTAAGGGCTCCGTGCCCTAATTACATGCAATGAAAACCTTTTAAATAAAACTAACAACAACTTATAATCCCATAGTTAAATAACAGTTAAGACAACAGTCTAAAAGCACTATTCCATGATCTCCCCTCATCTCCTCCAGCCATCAGCGACGCTGCTCCAAGTTACCTGTGGAACCACGAATAATAAGGGTGAGCAAAACTAATGTACTCAGTAACAATCCCCGATCGGGTACAACACGTTAAAACTCATCATCTAGCTTACGATATACAAGTTAAACGAAAACACTTACTTTCCTTTCTCTTTCTTACTTTCTTTTTGTTTCATACTTTCTTTCTGTTTCATACTTTCTTTATGTTTCTTACTTTCTTTATGTTTCATACTTTCTTTCTTAACCTACTTTCTTTATGTTTCTTACTTTCTTTATGTTTCATACTTACTTTCTTAACTTATAAGGATGTCATTTTTCGGACTTACAACTGTAGGCTTTTACAAACACATCAGTAATCTCGAGCTCTCAGAAACTTACCCGTCGTTTCTTGGCTTTCTACTGTGGGTAAACTGTCTCAAGATCCCAAGGGAGCTCTCCACTCGGTGTTGTAATGAGTAGTGCGCTAATGGACCCGATGCTGCTGGAACTAGGTAAAAACTTGGTCGAGGGCTAACTGCGATGGTCCAGGTACGCATGCCCTAAAGACTCCGATCGGTGTCAGCAAACATCGGGGGTGCGAGACCTCGCATGAAACCGATGCCATCCCTAACCACCGTACGTCTGCAGCTAGTATACGTCCAAGGTAGGCTGGCACCAATGGATCGTCCTGCTCAAAGGCGGCAATCTTGGGACCTTGGCGACGATCGGGGATGGGACAAGTCACGTCATCCTCCCAACCCTATATGCTCTACTATGGCCTCCTCTGCCCAAGATTGCGGACTAGGCTTTCCCATGGTTAGCTAAACCACGACGACGGGTCAGAGACGGAGTACTGTCTCGCGTCCCTGCCACAAGTCCGGATGATGACTCCTGCAAGTCCTATCTAACAAAGAATACAAATGATATACATTACACATATCTTACATCCTTCAACATACATCCAACATCTATCAATCACAAGTTACGAGAATATATGGTCGCCACCTAACGTGCTACTACAGTCTTGTTAATTCATAAAGTCAACTCATGCTTACACATAAACAGTCTAACATGGCATAATAACTATAATTTAGCAAATGAATAAATCTCGCGAGCACGAGCAATACCTAGCATGGCCCTATCATGAGAACAAACAACATACATGGTATACAGACATACAAGCAGAAAATCCTATCCACTAGCAAGCATTCTCAATTCAACAATCATATAGAGGGCTATTAAAGTTATAACGGGGTTGTCCACGAACCCAAGTAAGAAATTCTTACCTTGGAATTGAGACACAAGCAAAACAACCAAGAATCTCCTAAAGCGAAGAGTAGCAACCAAACACCTAGCAAGGCAAATTTTACAAGCATCTAGAATAAGGGCAACAGGACGTTACCACAAAGGACGACGCGAAACAGGCTGCTAGACGGCAACTGCTCGCGGCTATGAGGGTTGGTTGTGCGGTGCATTGCTGCGGCCGGGTTTGCTGAGAAGGCACTGTTGTGCGTGCGTTAGTGCGCCTGGAGACGGGAAGCAACGCTGCTATGGTGCATCCGAGTGTGCGCGGATCGGGGTCGAGCAGGCGCTGGAGCTTTGCGTCAACAACAAGCGTTGGGCGCTAGGCAACTCCTCGGTTTCGTGGGGGCAAAGGAACAGTGTGGAAGAGTTGTGGTGCTCGAAGGAGTGGCATACGGATGGTCTGTTGCGATGGTGGGGCCCGGGTCTGCTTGCAAATGACTGATCGATGGTAGCGAAAAACCTAGGGCAGCAGCTACAAAGGAATCGCAGGTAGGGGTGAACATGGGTTGGGTTGGGTTGGGATGAGGGGATTTTCAACCCAACCAAAATTTTCGGGTTCATCAATTTTTCAACCCAACTCAACCCAATTAAAGAGACAACCCAACCCTATATTTTCGGGTTCGGTTGGGTTAGGTTGCTCGGTTTACACTAACATAATTTTTTAAGTTAAAAAAATTATAAGTAAAGAAATATCGATAATCAAATCTGATCCGATAATTTTGTATGCATAAATTTGTATTAAAAACATAGTAAAGTAGAGTTATAACATCCATACGTAAATCATAATTTTTTTAAAAAAATAAACTGGTATAAATTTTTTTAAAAAAATAAATATAGTGGCAAAAAACGACAATTTTTGTTTAAATCTTAATGAAAAAAAAACATGGCAAAATTAGGATAAAAAATGCACATTTTTGGCTTGAACCTGGGCCAAGTGAAAAGCCAACAATTGCAAAACCACTAAGCCATCGTGTATGTCTTCATAGTATTGTAATATGTATTATGTATTTTGTTCGGTTCGGGTTGAACCGAACCGAAATTACACTAACCTCTGAACCGACCCGAAATTTCGGGTTCACTTATCTCCAACCCAATCCAGACCGAAAAAAAATCCAACACAACCCAACCCTTACATTTTGGGTTGGGTTTTTCGGGTTACCGGTTCATTTGTGCACCCCTAATCGTTTGGGCTAAACAACAAGAATCCGACGAACACAACCTCAAACCTACATCTATTCCAAGAATCGAGAAGAGAGGAACGAAACAAGAAAAAATTGATCTCTTGCCTCGAAATCTCGAAGAACAAAACTTGTGCGAAGGAGAAGAACGAGCGGAGAACCACGACTTGCTTTTTGCGTTGAAAAGCGTGAAAAGAACGTGAAATCCCAAAACCCCTAACCTTTGTTCAATTAACTTAATTCCAATTTAATTCCAATAAATCACCACTTCGAATCCGGTTGGAGGAATTCTTTTAATTCCTTTGATTTTTTCTTTAATCTCCAACCTTCCAAGCCAACGCTCAACACGGGTTCGAATCCCGCTAAAGACAACCATTAAATCCTTATTTTCTTTCAAACACAAACGAGCTTCGAAAATCATTCCAACCCTAACAACCAATAAAAAACAAGAAACAAGAACACATAATTAATTAAACCAAGAATTCCAAGAATCTCTTTATTAAATTTAATCCGTGAAAATCAAGAGTCGAAAAGATAACGTAACAGCCAAAAGTAACCTTGCAACGATGATCTGAAATCCCGGGCCGTTACAGGTTCACATATTAATTAACAATTTCAACTAACGCTCAACTTACTTTAGTTCTCTCGAATCTTAAGTTCGTTGATTTGTACTGAATTTATAGTAACCCTTATTTGTAAGCGAATACGAATTGTAAACTCTTGTTTACAAAATACCTAGATTAAAGCATAGAAATGTTTACTTCTATTGAAGCTAAATAGCGGAATCTCTCAATTCTCTTCCTATACTTTTACAATCAGTAAACGGTTTTCGTCGCGAATTAATTTAGCAAATAACTATCTTTGCTAATCTTGAATTGAAATTTAAATAGACAAGCGAATAATAACAATACTCAAAATTGAATAAATGAACTTTATAAATGTAAAAGTTTGAATAAAATAATCGAATTTAAAATATGCGAAAAGTTATAAATAAAGCAGTAAATTGCAAAAAACTATAAAGAAAGCAATAAAGTGAAAAAGTGTAAATAAAGCAATAAATTGGCGAAACAAATAATAAATACTGAATTTCCAGCGACTTCAACTCCAAGCATCGAGTTGGCTTCACGTACGACAAATCTCCTTAAAGGTACGATCGATTGATCTCTCAACTCTTTCCACTCTTCTCTCAGATTTTCTCCGTCGGCAACCCTTTAGTCTCTATATTTCTTTCGTCCTCTTCTCTGTCTTCTGCGTCTGCTTTTATAGGAAAAAGGTTGCGTCCGCTTTCCTCGCCCCATGTTCTCCACTTCGTCTCGCTATTCTCGTCCGCTTGCACGACTTGTGGCTCTGGTGCGTCCTTGATTGGATGTTTGCCACCTGCCTCTTTTGAGTTGGAATGTAATCTCCTGGTTCGCGTTCGCAAGAATATCTAACAGGGAATATTGTTTCATCTCAGAAACAACAACATTAAATAATTCTAAATCCTAACAGATTATAGAAAAATACACCTTCCTTACTGACCGCGCTAAGGTGTGTTCGCAAAACGTGAATATTATAAATGATTTTGCACCGATTTGCAAAGGCAAGTATACCTTATCGTTTGTAGCAAGTTTTAAAAGTAAGTAAAAGTCATATCCACAGGGAATTATGTCTTACTTCAATTATCTATAAGTCACTGACTTGTGAGGTTTGTGATAACAAATTGTCAATTTGTTATCGGTTTGATGGTTTGAAAGTTGGTTTTGGTGTCGGTTTCAACAATAAAATAAATAACAATAGAAGTTCGCAAATAAAGTTTTCGCAAAGGGTTTATCCTAAAAGTGCAACTAACGCCCAACTACCCCGTCTTTAGATCTTTAAGTAGTCAGAATGGTACTTGGAAAATCTAGTTAAACCTTCTTTCGAAGTGAATACGAGTTCGCGATCTAAGTTCCCAAACACACTAGATGGATCATCAGAAGCTATTTACTCAGAGTAAATGCGGAACCTCTCGGCCTCACTTCCTTCTTCCTAATTCTTCACGCGGCTTTCGTCGTAAGTTAAACTTAGCGAATTCTAAACATGCTAATTCCGAAAATAAGGAATGTCTTCTCTCGAAGCGATAATGTTTATGCAAGCTCGCTCTTACCACTCTTTGGTAAAATTACACGGATGCATA
>JBBMEF010077324.1:0-10051 GCA_037832685.1 Sicyos baderoa | reverse complement strand
CCTAAGCCAAGAGAACTCACACACCAAGCCTAGCAAAGCAAACACAACATTAAATAAAAAAGCTAAGTAAGAAAAGAGCACAATGGGTAACCGAAACCACGAACTCCAACTCCGAACTCACCCAAAATGAAGCAACGCGGTTGTCCGATGCTTGGCAAGAGAACCTGAATGAAATCGAACCCAAAAACCATCCCGAAGGATTCGAACCAAGCAAAACTACACCGAAAGCCAACAAAACAAACCCAAAACAGTAAATACAAAGCAAAACCGGAAATGGACAGCCCTTAAAACAACAGCAAGGAGGGTTCGAATGCGTTACCCACTCGAATCGAAACACACGACACATGTTGGAGAGGCTTTTCAGGGAGACGATAGTGGCGTGCAAGCGAGGAAGGAGATGGCTGAGCTGGGCGGACGGCAGGGGCGTGGAGCGGCTGCACGGGCCGACGACACGCGGAATCACGTGCAAACGAACGCCGACGAAGGGAAACGGCGTGGCTGAATGGCGCTGAAAGGAGCGCGCAGTGCTGGGCGCGGCTTGGCTCGTTCGCGCGAGGCGGTTGACGGGTGATGCCGACGAATTCTGGCGGCTTGACAAGAGTGCTGAGCTGAGGGCGGCGACGGTGAACAGTGCACGGCTAGGGTTGGGATTGGAGGGAAGGAGAACAAGAAGAAGAAAAGGGAAATGGGTCTTTTTGGGTTTGTTTTTTTTTTCTTGTTTTTTTATTAAACACTAGCCTTTTCCAATTTCAACCCAAAAGCCCAACCAACAAAAAAAATCCTATAACCATTTAAATTCTCAACCTCAAAAACTCTAAGATGCCAAACCACCAATACTCCTACACAAGCAAAGTCCAAGGGTAACGGCCCAAAACAAAGAATCAACTCGTTAATTTTCCCTATCCGTTACAAGTTTATACATATCTTTTTAAAGATATTATACTGTAACATGGTGTATTACAATATGTTATGAACTTCATTATGTTCGAGCTTATGAACTTTGGATTTTATTTTGAATAATATGTAGTTTCGTTAGTTCATTAAAAGAATGATGGTTTTGTTAATTGCACTATCTTGTTGAACGTTCAATTTTGTTGATTGAAAACAGAACACGTTTAATAACCACAGAGTACTTAAATAACTTGATATACACGGTACAACCATAATATATCATGTATCATACTGTATTTTAAAACTGTATTTTTTTAAAAAGTGTTTAATCTGTTAATATGGATACTTGTAGTGTAATTTAATATGTTTGCGACAACGAACAAGTAATTTTGAATTTAGAATACCGTATGTATAGTAAAATATTGGGAAATAACATATGTAATATTTGTGAATTGATAGAAGCTCGTATTGTTGGAACAACATAAACACACAAAATTACTATTTAAAATGAGATCAATAGTAAATAAAAAATGTCTCTTGGGTTACAAAATTGAACTGAAAGTGTTCAGCATAAAAAAAAATTAATGTAAAACCATCATATGGTGAATGCACGTTCCTCAATATTTATGTGACGCTTTTCAGCTACTTTATGATTATGATACATCTCATTTTCATCCCACTAACCACTATGTGCAATACGAATTAGAATGTTTGTTGAACCTAAAAGGAAAAGATGACATATAACTGACATATCAACACGGTAAATACAGGACGGTATGGTCGTTTAATGTACGGAGAGAAAGTGCATTGATAAGATTATATAATGTGGTATAATTGTGTATTTTTAGAATTAGAATGATTGATCAGTCGATTTCCATAGTATTCACATGATAACTAACATAAACACATAGTATAAACAAATACGGTGTAACAGCCTGGCTTTTCCCTCCGTGTAATTAGGTGCGTATTTATCTATTCTGAGACTCCCGGGAAATTTATTTGATTTTATTTGTTTTAGTTTTACCCTAAAAAGAATCTTGGAAGCTTTAATTTGAGGAAAATAAATTTATTTTGGGTGAATTTTGAGATTAATTGGATTAATTAAACCTTGGGGGCATTTTGATGATTATGCATGGCTGAATTTTGCCCTATTTAAGTCTCTTCTTCTTCACAAATGCAGCCCTAACCACCTCTTATTCAGAAATTCATTTGTCTCTCAAATCTCTCTCAAATTCTGTCCAAATCCTAAGTTTTCACTCTCATTTCTCTCGATTGGTGTTCCTCGAGACGTCTGAATCATCATCTAACAATCAAGTATTGAAGGAATTGCTTTTGTCTCAAAAATCGTGCTCTAGATCAGTCAGAATCGCCCCGAAATTCGATCTACATTGAAAAAGGTTGAATTTTCAAATTCTGCTGCGAAACCGTCTTCTGAGTAAACGTTTTTAATTTAAAAAACGTTTTTATATTAATTATTTTCGAAATTCAACTGCTGAAGGCATTATCTGAGGAAGCGCGACCGAAAAGCCTGCCGAGCCTCACACCGAACCGCGCACCGAAGCACCAGCGCCGCGAGATCACGCCCACGCCTAGATCTAAGCCTGCAGCGCCGCAAGATCTCCCCGAGCCTTGCATCGAGCCGCACGCGTCTTCCGAACTAGAGGCACGTCATCCGAGCCTGCAGCTCGTGTCTACCGAACCAACACCGCCTCCCGAGCCGGACCGTGAACGAGTCCGAACCTCTGAAAGTCCTCCGAGCCTCGTGCGCGTTAGCCAAAGCCACTCCGAGCCTGCTGCCGCCGCCAAATTTTTCCAGATAGTCAATTTTGGGTAATTTCAATGTCCTGGGTCCATTTTTGACAGTTTAAGGTGCTAATTCTGACCCATTTGTGCGTTATAGGCCCGAGAACCCAGAAAAGGCCGTTAAGAGCTGTTCGAAAGGGATTTTTTTGTAGACTCTTTGGATATCGGCCAAGGTGAGGGATTATATCGCTGGTTTGATGATCTCATGGGGTTAGAAGCATGTCTAGGCTAGTGAATTTAATCATTGATGCATTGAACTGAATTATTTTATAGCATGAAGTATGTGATTGTGATGAATTGATTTGAGCATTGCCTCGGTCCTATTCACTATAATAGCATGTGTATAAATTGTGTATAATTTTTATTGACTGTGATGATATGTTAAGAGCATGTTATTCTCTGTTTACTATATTGAGCATGCAAATGAATTATTTTCGAATATTGTTAGAATTCTAAAGGGGATTAGGCGCAATCCAATGGGGTTGCCAATAGAGTTGAAAGGGAACTTGTTTGTTTATAGCACGTGCCGGTACTCTAGACAGACGTGGCCTGGGTACGGGTATCAGATAGAGGTGTTGTTCGGGTTGCCAGACGAGGGGTAATATCCCACTCGTAGTTAGGGCTCGAGGCCGGTCGGCGGACCGGATTGCTCCCCCTGCCAGAGTTCTCCCGACGATATCCTAGGATCCTTATCACGGCTTTGGGGATGCGTGAGCGATATCCCACTATGACCGGTAGTTGTACAATCGGTTCAATGCGAGAGTGTACGTACTGAGGACCATTAGTTTACCTGCTCGCCGAGGACATTCTCCCTGATATAGGACTTCCATATTGCCCAAGTGAGTCAAAGGACTCCATAGGGTATTTTGGTCTTTGGTTCCACCTTAGACAGCTCATAGGAGCATGGGTCATTGGACCCCTTCTCTGTATCTGATTATTTTTCCTAGTTCTAGATCATGCTTAAAGATCCCAAGCTATGGATCCTCACTTAATTTAATAACTCATCCCCCTTCTTTCTGTTGGTTTTCACAGGTACTCACGGGCTTTACCAAGATGAATGATCGAGTTAAAAGACTATGGGCTTGCTGCATATTTGAAACTTTATTTTGAACTTTATTTACTTTAATTCATGTTTTCTCCTTCTGCATGAACTCATTGGGGCATCTTATGATTTTATTTATTATATCTATTTATGAGATATTTGAATTAAATGAATTTATTACGTGCCCTTTCGTTTTCCTTTACGTTATTGATTTAAAGCATGCATTAGGGTAATGGCCTAGGATGGGACCCTATTCGGGTCGAGTCCTTACAGTTGTATTGTGGTTTGAAAATACTACATGATAGTGTATGTTTAAACCTATATAGTGTTGTAAATGTGTGAAAACACAAAAAACATACTAGAATATGGAAATCTAACTAAGTAGAAAGTAATGTTCTACATATGACATGTAAACACTAGAATATAAATGAAATAAGTGTACATCAATGATAGAACATGAATTGAACATACCATATTGAACAATCTGAGACATATCGGGGGGACGATTAATGGGGAATGAACAGTAACCTTCTGATGGTGAAAAAACAAGAAGAAAAACGTGATACAAATTCTGAGGAGAACCGAAGATGAGTGTTAGAATAAGACTAAAGTCGACGGATTATACTGTCTTGCCGAAGACGATTGATCGACAGATTTATGTGGTGGCCGGAAAGTGAAAAGAGAGAGTGAATCCTACAGAAGAATAAAAAATGGCGGAATAGAGAAATGAGGAAGATGACTGAAACGTAAAAGAAATATGAATGAAGAAGAGAGACAAATGGAAAAAAAATAATTAAAATCTCTCTACATTAAAAGGGTTGACATTTACAAATGGAACGTTTTAAAATGGATGGAAAGTATCAATAATGAGATTTTAATTTCGAAAATTCTGAATTAATTAGTGTAGGGACAAAATTGTATTAAAAAAAATCAATGAATTTCGAAATTATAAAGAAAAATTGACTTTGTAAAAAAAAACAAACTTGAACGCCTAAATTTGCAAATACTTCTCAAAACCGGTCTAGTTACTACAATTTCTCAAATAACAAAAAGCTCTATCTAATAATTAATTAGGTAAAAAAGTGAAGATTGAAGTCAATTGAGTGACCATAATTATAACATATTCATGTCACTAATTGAAGTCGTATCAGCTTTATTTTATTTTATTTTATTTTTAACTCAATCGATAGGTGATTGATTGAACTAATCTCAAATTTACTAAATTTACAATCAATGTCATTGATAGAAATCAAGTGAACACGTCAGTTAAATTAATTTCATATTTGTTATTAATATCATCGATTGAAGTCAATTAGTGAAAACAATTAAAACTAAGTAATGATACTTATTAAAATCAATCGATGTGTGATTGAATAAACTAAACTATATTTTCCATATTATAATCAATGTCATCGACTAAAATTAATTAATGACTTAATTGAAGCAAATTAGTAACATTAATTGAAATCAATCATTTTTTTTTTGAAACATAGTTCAATCGATTTTATTAATGAAAATTTATCGTTGACATTCCTTAAAAGTCCATTGATTGAGCTCATTGAATATAAATTAAAGTGATTCAATATTTTATAACAACTTTTTTTCTTCTAAATTTCATCAAAAATTTTACTTTAAACAATTGTCGACCAGAATAATAGTATGTGTATCCATTGTGTTGACTTATAATTTTTTTGATACATGTTGACTTATAAATTAGTATTTATTAAAGATCAATATAAATTAAATCATAGATTTACTTTGATGGTCGTTTAAACTTTTCAAACAAGACTTAAAAAATGATTGAGTTTAATCAAAGCCATCAATAAATTTCAACAACAGTACTAATTAAAAAAATTCCAAACTAGGAAATAAAAACTTTTTATTTTTTTATTTATTATTATTTATTTTTTGGTATACTCGGAATAATTGTGCTTAAAATTGACATCTATGTCCCCTTTATCAAATGTATTATATTTTTTTCTTTCAATAACAAAAAAAAAAAAAAAAAAAATAATCACTAAATATTATCTAAAAGAAATAAGTTTTTTTTTTTCTAAAAAAAAAATTGATTTTAAGTTCAAAAGAAATAAGGATTGAGTTGGAAACTAGGAAACAATTTAAAATTGATAGACTTTACTATTTAGGATTTAGTTTTCCATTTTAAAAAATAAAGTCGGTGTTTGATAACCTTTTAATTTTTGTGTTTATTTTTTGAAATTTCAATAAACTATTACTATTTTAATATATAATATATTGTATTACTTTAAATCAAAAATTGAAAGCTAAAAATAAAATCAGTACTTTTTTAGTTTATGGAATTTGATTAAGGGAGATGAAATATATGTATAGAGAAATTAGTGAATTTAAGTTTAAATTTCAAAAACTAAAAACTTATCAATAATTATTAAACGAAAAATCTAAATATTTTAAATTGTGGAAAAAATTATTCATTTGATTTAGTTTTTTTTAATATAAATTTAGGAAAAAATGACTAACAAACTCTATTTAGAGGATTACTGCTTTTAAATATTATAAGAACCAAATATCAATTTCTAAATAAAATTTATAATTAATCTACGTATCATCAACTCATTAAATTTACTTTTAAAGTTTAATGTAAATGGCTATTCTGCCCATCATAAATTTTCATACAAAATGAAGAAATTCAAATCTCATTCAAAGTTAGATGGTTAAGATAAAATTGATTAAAATTATTGTGGATTGGTTAAGTTGTCAAGAGTCTTGAAAAACTTAAAATTTATTTCAAATCATAGATAGACACTTACTTAATAGAACTATATATATATATATTTACATCTAAAAGTTGTAGAGTCAAATAAATTGTGAAAGTAGTTAACACATAAATTGATCCACACACTCATAAATATTTAAAAAATAAATTAAAATATTTTGATCTAGTAACTTGAATTTTGTTTCATTTAACTTCAATTATTTTTATATGTTTACTTTGAATCATGTTATATTTATCCATTTTAAATTAGTTATTGAAGTTTTTTTTTCTTAATTTAAAAAATTGAAATTGAATAAATAATAACAATTTTCATCCAAAAAGAAGATAAGAGATAAACACATTTCTAAAATTTATTAAAAAAAAAAAAATCTAATGATATTTTTATATAGAGAATTTACCCACAACAACACATTCTATTACATTTATAGCAAAACTTTTAAAATAATCCATCTATCACTGATTAAATTTTATCGGTGATAGAACTCAATCAGTGATAGAATATAACTTTTTATGAGTGATACACTCAACTAGCGATAGATTAAATATATCACGATTGAATTCTATGACCATAAAACTTAATTAATGATATAACTTAATTAAAAAAATTCTGAAATGAATAATTCTCATTTTGATTTTTTTTTTTGTTGAAAAATAATTTTTTTTACCATTTTTTTTATTATAGCTGCAAAATACTTTTTTATATATAACATAATAATAAACTTTTTTTTTTTTGACAAAAGCATAATAATAAACTAACAATAGATATTAATATATAGTAAAATTAACGACAATTAAAATAAAAGATTTAGATTCATCACCTCTCGATCAAGAATATATATACTTTTTTTTGTAATTCAGGAATATATATACTTATCTCATTAATTATTATGGGCAATAATAGAATTTAAGTTATTAATCAAAACAAAACAAATAACATAGAGTTCAAAGCAAGCATACAAATTTAGACTTATTGATAGCAACCCTTTAACTTATGGTATTAATCAACTCAAATTCCTTACAAAATCACAAAATTCTTCACTCAGAATGATCATAAAAAGAAAATAAATAAAATAACCAAATTTTCATATTTAAGAAAAGTTTACAAATAATTATTCATAGTTTGTAAAAGAAAGGAGTTGTATTTCTATTATGGTTAAAACTCAAAAGTTGTCATCCAGCCATATTGATTTCTAAATTATTGCTGTAAGATGACTACAAAGAATTTGAATATATTTGAAAAATTCACATATTTTTGCCTTTCCCTTCTACTTTTCTTTTATATATAGCAATCTAATATTAGATATGAAATTTCTATTGAATTATAATAGTTTTATTTCTTTCATTTTCCCTTTTTTGAGATTGAAATAGAGTTTCGTTTTTTATTTGGTTTCTTCTCCAAATGTTTAATTGTTTAAAAAGAGAGTATTATTTACATTAAAAGGATCTAGCAAATTTGCATTTGTATTCCCCATATTTTGGGTAATTGATGAAATATGGAATTTTACATTATTTGTTAAAGAAATCTGTATTATCAAGTTATTTCTTCACATATAAATTTTTCTTTTTTATTTATTATGCAAACGAAAAAGGAATAGTCTAATTAATTTTGACTGAAGGGTTAAAATGTACATATAACTCAATTAAGAAATTTCTACTTTTTTTAACCGGTGTTTGAGGAGAATGAGTTAAGTTTGGAGAAACTATCATGAAGTAGTCCAATTGATCATAAAAGATTTTGATGTGCATAATTTGATGAGTTCAAATCTCATGGTAGCCACCTAACTAGGAATTAATTTCAAATTAATATCTACGGGTTTCCTTGGCATCCAAATGTTGTAGGATTATGCGGTATGTCCTGTGACATTAATCGACGTTTGCTTGTGCACGCAAACTGGCTCAGACAGTCACAAATACAAAAAAAAAAAAAAAGTTAGGTTTGGGGAAGAACAATACTCTTTTGTTTGGACGGCCGAAAAAAAAATACTCTTCTAATTTAATTTTCATATAATCATTTTTTATTTTTTTCATACTTTTTGTATTATTTCCTAATTATTTTCTTCAAGTCAAATGTAAATTATACAATTATAATTATTTTCTTCATCATACATTCATATAATTACTACCAACAAGAACATAGCCCAACAAAAATATAACTCACCTAATAATTATGAAATTACATATTTGAATCCACTTTCTCATCATATAGTTACTTTTTACTATAATCATTATATTGGCTTAATCATTCACTTTTATCACATAAATAATCTATTTCATTTTTTTTTATATTAAATAAAAAACCTTGCTCAAAGATTATCGTGAAGTCTTTGTCACCCTTTTCTGGATGATATAATTTTAAGAGAAACTTTGAATTTAACATATATCAACACAAATCAATTTATTAAAAATTGCTCCATTAAGAGAAAGCTTACTTCTTCATAATATTTACTTTCTAATTATAATTAGTATTAAAATAGATACTTTCTAATTCATCCACCTGATTTGTCTTATGTTTTTTTTTTTTTTTTTTTTTTTTTTTTTTTTTTTGAGGAATTTGTCTTAAGTTTAAAATACCCTCAAATTCAAAAATAAAAAACCAACTATCTTATTCGTTCATTTCCAAACTTGACATTGCTCTTGTTAGTTTTAACCATATTTGATACATGCATGCACAATTCTCATATGTATAAAATAATGAATGCGCATTAATTATTCTTAGGTTAGAAGAATGTTAAATTTTACCTAACAAATTTGACTTTTTTATTTCCTACGTCACATCGATATAATCTAAACCATTTTAAAAATACAGATTTGAAAAATATTATGCTAATATGATTTTTTTTTGGAATTATATGCTAATATGATTTAATTCATTCTAAAAAAATTTAATTTTCATTCAACTATTTTTTTTTAAATGAGAATTTAAAATGTAATTTTTTAATTTTTTTTTAGTCTCGTGTAATTTCTTAGTTACTCTATCATATATCATATTTTTCTTTCCTATTCATATATCATATTTTTCTTTCCTATTCGTATATCATGCTATTTAAACAATGTTATTGTTGACAATTGCATACACAATTTTGATCAAACTATTGGCATGCAAAGTTCAATTTATATCAAATTTATACACATAATTTAGTTCAAATTATTGGCATGCAAGTTCACTTGCATTGTAATTATATTTTGCCCCCATGATCTTTTAGAGGAATCGGGTGTAAATAGTTTGGTTCAGACAGTGCCAAGTAATTGCCACCTCAAAGTAAGAGGTAATTTCATTTCTCTTTTTATTGTACTAAAATAAATCTTGATAACTAATTAGATTAATTTAATCTAAAATATTAGTTTTGAGTTGAGTTAATTTTGTTTTGAATTAGGTTGTTCATTATAGGGTATATTAAACAAAAGGAAGTTTTTTTTTAGTGTACCAACTAGGATTCGATTTCAAAATCAACAATTTCAACTTATTTAAAGTTTAACCAATTGACCATTGACCGCGCTAAGGTGTGTTCGCAAAAAGCGAATTTTATAAATGTTTTGCAGCGATTTGCAAAGGCAAGTATACC
>JBBMEF010077313.1:0-10052 GCA_037832685.1 Sicyos baderoa | reverse complement strand
GGGTTTAATGCCCATTACTGTGTGGGGTCTCGTGCCCAAAGTTAATTATTATTTATTTGAGGTTTCGTACCTAAGAGTTTGTGATTTAATTAATAGGGATCCTTACTGAGTTTGTGAACTCACCCTCTTTTATTTTCTTTTGTGGCGTGTCCGCAGGTACCCATGTGTTACATCGAGGTGACTGATTGGTGCTGAGGCGATCATGGGACAAGTTGTTGAGTTGGATTCCTAGATATTTTGTTTACTCTGTTCTTTTATTCTACATTTAAATGTGAATAAATGTGTTAATTATTGTTATTTTTAGAGTTGTCTCGCGTTCGGTTTTAGAGAGTATTTCTTAGTAAAGACCTAGGTTGAGACCCTAGTTCGGGTCGGGTCCTTACACTACCTTAGTTTTATCACACAATTAGTATAATATTCATGGAAAGGAAACCTAAATCAAAGTCCCATTAATAAATCAAAGCAAAAGAAAAGGAAAAAAGAGTCATTAATAAATGGGGATGGAAAGTATTGATCTCTTCCCTTGGAAGCTGTGAACATGTCTCCAATACCCCCAACCATTTTGAGAAATTGAAACCTAAAAACCCAACATAACCTTTGCATTTTCAATATTTGTTCATTTGATGTTTCCTTGAGGATTAAGTAGGTATATATATTGGCCAAATTTTATTAGAATTATCATTTAAATTTCAAATGTTTTTTTTCCCAAAATACACACACTATTAAGACATTTCCAAATACACTTGCTTTAGTTAAAAACATACCAGTAAAATTTATTAATATATATGATTTTCACATACTTGTTTTCTCACTTGAAGTTGAGAATATGCTTCAAGCCATAAAACTAACAAGTTTACCCCTACTGTAATATGTTCTTTATCAAAAATGTATGTTTGGCATACTGGCTTCACAGATTTGTTTCCCTCCCAATAAAGAAAACGTGTCTTATTAGGGAAATGTGTCCACACTCTTTGTAAGAAGTATTTCGTTCCTCTTCCCAACCGAGGTGAGATTCTCTTATGGGTTAATGGATTACTAACTTATATTTAGTTTGATTTTTTAGTCTTTTTCAAAGTTTTTTTTTTTTTTTTTTTTTTTTTTTATTATGAATAAAAATTAGATACTTATCACTCTTTAATACCAATATAAATTTTGTTTGTCGAAATGAGTAATATTGGGTGACATCATATATCATTCAATAACTAATTAATTACAGATTCAAGTCTGAAATGTTCATTTTTTTGTTTATAAAAACTTTCTTACTTTGCTATATTAAATTATGTCATTCTAATTAAAGTCTCACATATAATTCATAATAAGGTATTTCATTTATAACTTTTTATATACGCATTCTTCTAAACCATATATCATCTTTAAATTTGATTATCGAAGTTGCTCCAATAAATACTAGCTAGCTACTTAATTACTGGGCAAATATCTAGATATTTTTGGACAATAATAAGAAACTTATTTGCACAAAAAGTGTTGCAAATGTTTTGAAAACACACTTTTTTGATTGATTGATGGATGAAGGGTGTTTACCAAGTCAAACCCAAATTTGTTTTGCCTTGAAATCCGCTGAAATGTCTGCAATATTCCATCAGGTTGACCTGGTCAAAGATCCTTGGAATCTCCAAATTAATAACCATCATACATAATTGCTAGATAACAAACCGACGCTACAAACAAATGTTTCATATTCAAACTATCAACTTATATCCATCTTATCTTATACAATTATTAATCTCAAATTTCCTAATCTTCACAACCTAATTTTCTACTGCCTTCTAAATATGCAGCTACAATAATAATACTTTCAAACGTTTTTAACAAATTCAACTTAGTTAGAAATTGTATATCTCTACTTTTTAACTTGGAGAATTTGCATGTATATTATAATAAAGCAAAAAAATGGCATAAATAACATTTTTTTGAAAATATTTACAAATATAGCAAAATCAGATTTATAGACTCCATCAATAATCTCTAATAAACTCCATCAATAGTGTGTGATAAACTTCATCAATAGACACAATCAATAATGTTTGATAGACTCTATCAATAGCGGCTGATAGACTCCATCAATAGTGTTTGATAGAGTCTATAGAAAAAAAGTTGCTATATTTGCAATATTTTTAAAAAGTTGCTATAATTCTAATGTAGGGTAGAAAATTTGCTATACAATGCAAATTCTCTTTTAACTTTACAAATTTAATATTTTATATCACTAGACAGTGTCCGAGCTAGTTTAAAATTAGCTTACCTATAATATTAAAAATTATACGAAAATATAAGATGTGATGATGGAAGAAAACTGTACAAATCCTACAAAGAGGATATAATTACTCTAAAATAAACGAGAATCAAATATCAATTTTAGAGATGTGATCAAGATGTTAAACTGAATTTACACCAAACAATGAAACCATCAAGTCATCGACTATTTCGGACTTAAATTTAAGAAGCTAAAGACACTATTCTTTTTTTTTTCTTTTGAAAAAAAATAAAAATAAATAACACTATTCAAAGCATACACATACCATCCTTACAATAACCATATTATATATAGTGAATGCAACATAGAAAACATAATAATAATAATGAGCCAATTTGATTGTGGTTATCATTTTAAATTGAAAATAGGAAAAGTGTAGACTTCTAAACTCAAAATTTAATTCTGTCCACACGCTGTCGAAATTTCCCAGACATTGCCCAAAGGTTGTGTTTGTTCAACGATAAGTTGACGTAGAGCCATTGTAATCCATGTATTCAATGTCTATATATAATTCAAATTTCAAGCAAATAAACAAATATTTAACCCATTCCCTAGCTAATTTATTCAATCAAAGGTACCAAACACTTTTTTTAATGTAACAAAACACATTGGATTTGTAACTTTACCTGTTGCCAAACAGACCCAACATGTTAATAACAGCTTTTATGGTCGAGATTATATTATTGGCATAAACAAAAAGGACTTGTTTTTTCCAATGTACCTTTTTAAAAATATGCATACAAGATCGAAACTTTTAGACAAAAATGTGAGAATTTTGTGGGATAGTTGAGTTTTATGTTCTTTTTTTTTTTTTTTTTTTTTTTTGAGAATTTGACAACGAGATTTATTGCTTTTAGTGAACAATTATGTATGACTGGGAGGTTCTTGTAGATTTTACTTGAAAAGCAGCCAAATTAAAGAGTAATCTTGTACACCACCCAATATTAGAAAAATGGTACAAATAAAGAGTATGGAAATTATGGTGGATAACCGGGTCAGTGGCACAATATGATTTTATTGTTTGGTTGTAAACCAGTTCAACACCAGCGTCGGTATTTGTAATTCCTCCCCCAAACTCTCAAAAAAAAAAAAAAATTGACTTTTATTTCCGTAAGTAATGTGAAATTACAATAATACTTAGGAGATTGTGATCTAAGAGTATAATTATCAACAAGTGGTTTGAGCAATCTCTCTGAATTATTTCCTTAAAAAAATGTTGTCTACTCATAAACTTTTCTTGTTTTGTTTTTTGTTTCTACTTTTTAAAACCACTTCGGGAAATCCTAGTCAAATGTTAGACTAGGTCTTTTAAAACTTTTCAGAAAGTAGTTGAGATTGAAAATTTGTGTTTGGATCTTAAACAGGAATGAGGTTTTCTTGAAAACAAATAAGAATAGAGAATTCTAAGATATTTTTAGGACTAAGTCTAGAAAACACTCACCATTTATTAGTTTTATAATTGTGCATATGTGATTTGGTTACACGTATTTTATCTATCAAATTATGTTCTGATTAAACGTATTTATACTGTAATTGTGTTTTCTTACACATCAAACCATAAGATTTAATCAAACTTGAACTTAAATTTAAAAGGGGTTTCTTATTATTGATAAAATGTTTATAATATTAGGCAAATTTGAAAAAATTTAGCAACCATAATCATATATACGGTATAAAGTAATACTTTTGTACTGAATAATTAATACATAATACAGTATGATGAGTATTATTTATATTGTATATTTGCCTATAAATACTAATATTTTCAAATTTTCTTAGATCTATAATTATTTTGTAAAATTGGACTATTTCGTACAATTTCCCAATTTAAAATTGAATTTCGGGAAGGATATATGACTACCAAATAAAGAGACTAGAATAAACTAGTCTAAGTCTTTGATTGGTTCAAGAGATTGAATCATAGACTAGTTTGTTCGATTTTAATTCGATAATTAAAAACATAGATGATTCAATCTGTTGAGTTTTGATAATCATCTATGTTTTTAATTTTAGTCATACACATTTATGATTATTAAAATATATTTTTTTTATTCCAAAATTTCAACCTTCTTTAAAAATGTGATTCAATTTGTAAAACACGTTTATAGTATGATGGCCACAATTAAGTTTTGTGATTAAAATTTACTTTTTAAGTATGTGAAATGATAGGGCATTGTAAAGAAAAATAAGAGAAAAAACTAATTATAGATGGATATGCTTTAGCTTAGAGTGGAGAAAATGATTGGAGGAGTGTGAGAAAAAGGATATTAGCTTTTTTTGTGTGGAAAACAAATAATTTCTTCTTGGAGACACACTACATCAAGCAATATCTTTTTCAACAAATATAGAAAAGATAGATTTTTACTTAATGAGCATGTGATGCACACACAAATTTTATTAGGAATAATTTGTAACAAAAGCAAAGTTTGATAGTAATTGATACAATTTTCTAATAAATATACCAAGACCATTTTTTTTAGTACATATATTAGAGGAGGAGAAAATACTGATTTCCAAACTCGAACCTTTAACTATAAAATTGAAATGAATTTATACCAATCAAGATAATCAACTGCGTTACCAACTCATTTAATAAATATACACGGACTTAAAAAGGTAAGAAAATGGGTTTAAAAAAAAAGTAAGGAAATATATGGTTTAAAGATGAGAGTTATTTAATTGGATAACCGTTGCTCCCAATTACCGGAAATTATATCTATCTAATCCAATAATATTCTTTGATTAGAATATTAAGGAAATTGAATTGAAAAATGAATATTAAATAAATTAACTCATGGCTATAACTTTCATTGCGTCACAGACCACAATGAAATCGTAAACTGTAATCATAAACGTTCTATACACAATTATATTTGCCTAATTGGTTAAATTACTATTGTTTTGTAAATTGATATATTCAAAGACCAACATGTTTGAATTTCTATTTTTAAAAAAACATGTTTTTAATTTAATTCATGTACATCCACATTATGTCATTTCTGGAAGGGAAAATTAAACACACCAGTACAAAAATTATGATCACACTCTTTTTAATATATAATTTGTTAACTATAATTGTGTACCTTAAGTACAACACTAACAAATTATGTAGCGTTAATTGTAATTTTTTATAAGAAAATTTGAGAGTGATGGACCGAATTAAAATTTTAAGGGTGTGATGATAAGGTTTATTAAAATTTAAGATTTAAAAAATTGATTCATCAAATCAAAAAATTTAAAGGTGTGATTATAACAAATCTCATAATTTTTGAATAGTTTGTACATTTTTTTATGGTTTTGTTTAAAAGTTTATGTGTTCCAATTTTCTCACTAAAATTTTGTGGTCCCACCCCTCATTCAATTGTTTAGGGGCTTTTATTCATATTTTTTTTTTCTTAGTACGGAGGGAACAAATACTGATCGTCGGGCTCGAATTTGTGAATGTAAAGTTGAAATGAATTAACATCAATCAAGATAACTAACTGCGCCACCGACCCATTCAACCAGTAATTTTATTCATCGATCGAAGTGGAAGATTCAAATTCTTTACCCCTATTTATTTTCTTGCATTAACAAAATTGAGAAGATTCAAATTCATATTTTTTTTCTTCAAGATATGATATCACTTGAGTTCAACTCTCCCAGCAATTAACTAAACAAGAATAGTGCTAAAACACAAGGATGGAAATGATATTTTAATCTTCCTTTATAAAATGATATTTTAATTTGTTTTTTTTAAGAGCAATATATTCTTTCCCTCCAACATGCCTCCTAAACTCTCTATATAAACTGTTAGGCCACGCATTTCGTCTTCACCAATCCCTTCCTCCTTCCAATATTTCTCTCTTCATCTCTTTCTTCTCTACCTCAATTTTCTCCATCTCATTCTTCTGAACTTCCATCCTAAAAAATGTCTCTCGAGCACGAGTTTCTGTTCCTTCCCTCGTCGGGGTTCGCCTCGACGATGGGGAACCTCAACTTCCTCTTCTGTTTCCTTCTTTTCGTTGTCGTTTTTGGGCTTTGCCTTAGTCCGGGCGGTCTAGCCTGGGCTCTGGTTTCGCGTCCGAAAAACAAACCCATCATTCCTGGCCCTTGCGGCACGCCGTTTTTAGGTCAAGTTTCAACCTTTACTTCTTCCCTCACTCATAGAGCTCTTGCCAAGCTCTCTCAGACCTTAAAGGCGAAACCTTTGATGTCGTTCTCTGTCGGGTTCACTCGTTTTGTCATTGCTAGCAACCCCGTCACTGCAAAAGAGCTCTTGAACAGCTCGGCTTTCGCCGACCGACCGATCAAAGAGTCGGCGTACGAGCTTTTGTTTCATAGGGCAATGGGGTTTGCTCCTTATGGAGAGTATTGGAGGAATCTTAGGAGAATCTCTTCCACTCATTTGTTTAGTCCCAAAAGAATTGCAAGCTTTGGGAAATTGAGAGAGATAATTGGGGTTGAAATGGTGGAAGAAATCAAGGGTTTGATGGGGAAAAATGGGGAAGTGGAAGTGAGGAAAGTTTTGCATTTTGGGTCATTGAATAATGTGATGGGGAGTGTTTTTGGGAAAAGTTGTTATGGGTTTGGTAGTGAAAGTGAGCTTGAGGGATTGGTGAGTGAAGGGTATGATTTGCTTGGGAGTTTCAATTGGAGTGATCACTTTCCTATTTTGGGTTGGTTGGATTTGCAAGGTGTGAGAAAAAGGTGCAAACTTTTGGTGGGGAAAGTGAATGTTTTTGTTGGGAAAATCATAGAAGAGCATAGAATGAATAGGAGGGTTACTAAAGAAATTAACCATGAAGGGCTTATTAATATTGTTCATGATCATAATGAAGATGGAGATTTTGTTGATGTGTTGCTTGATTTGGAAAAGGAAAACAAACTCACTGACTCTGATATGATTGCTGTGTTATGGGTAAGTGTTACTTTTAATCATTTCTATGTGTTCTTCATATTCTCCATATATATTACTTGTTTGTTTTATGATAGTCTTGTAGCTGGATCCAATCTTCCACAATAATTATGATCTCATAAGAATGAAAAGGCTAATTAACCTATAGTGTGTTCTTGGTGAATCATGTTATTATTCTCTAGGTCTCTTTTTTTAAAAAAAAATTGGTACATTCATTAACAAGCCATAAAAATAGTTGATCATCATCATCATGCTCAAGAATAAGAATCTATCACTTTGATTTCCTTCGTTCTTTTCCTTATTTCTTGTACATGATTTGACCTTGCTTATTTTTGCTAAATAAGACTCCTCTTACACTTTTTAAATTAGTAATTTGATCTTATTTATTCCCTTTCTTATTCCCCATTAAATCATCACACTACATCCATAACTTAGATTCCTCTCCACTCAAATTAGTACAACATTATTCAACAAATGGATATCAAAGTGGGTAACCCACATACTAAAATTTAGTACTCTATTGTTAGGTTAAATTACCCATTACTTTGCTAAAAGAAAATACATAAGATCATAGGTTCACATCTCCAACAAAAGCATAGTTCAAATAGTATGTTATAGACTTTAGGGATCGAAAGGTTATGAACTTAAATATTCTATCTCAATTATTGTTGAATTAAAATAAAAACTTAAATGTCAAATTATGATAAAAATTCAAGAAGATAATTGTACTAATACTATCATCACTTGGACAAAAAAAAGAAAAAAGAATGTATAAATTGTGATGAAATTTGTTTATATTTTATATATAGGCTAAAAGTTTTTTTTTTTTTTTTTTTTTTTGAAGGAGATGATCTTTAGAGGAACGGACACCGTGGCAATTCTCCTAGAATGGATTGTAGCAAGAATGGTTCTTCATCCCGACATCCAAACAAAGCTCCAAACCGAAATAGACCGAGTCGTCAAAACCGGCCGAACCGTTTCCGACTCTGACCTCCCAAATCTCCCTTATCTCCACGCAGTCGTTAAAGAGACTCTGAGAATGCACCCCCCGGGCCCTCTCCTCTCATGGGCCCGCCTCGCCGTCCATGACACCCACGTCGGCGGCCATTTCATCCCGGCCGGCACCACGGCCATGGTTAACATGTGGGCCATAACCCACGACGACCAAATCTGGCCCGACCCAACCGCATTCAACCCGCAACGGTTCATAAAAGATGACGTGCCCATAATGGGCTCGGACCTACGACTGGCACCGTTTGGGTCCGGAAGAAGGGTGTGCCCTGGCAAGGCCATGGGCCTTGCCACGGTCGAGCTTTGGCTCGCTCAATTGGTTCAGAGGTTCGAGTGGGTTCCCGGGTCTGAAAATGGGGTGGACTTGTCTGAGTGTTTGAAGCTGTCATTGGAAATGAAACAGCCCTTGATCTGTAGGGCTGTTCCTAGAGTTGTGGGGTTGGGGTCTCAGCCATGAAGGAAAAAAATATATAAAAGGCTATTTTAAGGGGGTTTGTTTTATAATGTTATGTAGGTTTGAAAAAAAATGTTAAATGTGTTTGTTGTTGTTGTTTTTACTTAATTATTAGGGTTGCAAGTAAAAGGAGTTGTGAATGTTGGAATCTGGGGTTGGTATTGTAAGTGTGTGTGAGAAGTAAAGTTTTTATGAAGTTAAGTGTTTAATTATGTAATCTTTGTGTTTTAAATGAAGCTTAAATATAAGTGCAAATCTCTCCCTCTATCTTGCTTTCCCTTTTTCAAAGTTCAATATAATATATATGTGACACTATTTGATATCATACAAATTTTTTGTTTGAACTATTAAAAAAAAAAAAAAAATTGTAGCACCAAATATTATCACACATATATTAAGGAGTGTTTGCCTCCTTAAATCTAGGGTGTCAAATTGTCAATTGTAATTTCTCTTCTACTTATATGTTTGTATTAAATAAGTATTTTTTTTAATCAATACCATTTAGGACTTGAACTTGTAACCAATTAGTTACTACTTAATAAGTGAACTTCAATACTATTCCTTTTAGCGTATCAACTAAGGGTATGTTTGATTTTGAAGGGATGAGTTGGATTGAGTTGGGATGAGAAGAGAAAATAAGAGAGAATAAGTTTATGTTTGGAGGGAATGATAATTATGTTTGATGTGTGATGAGAAGAGAATGGTTGAAGTTTTTATTTAAATAAAAAAATTGATATTTAATAGTTTTTTAATAATGAAGTTATGTTTGATTGATGGAAAGAGAATTGTTGAAGTTTTTATTTAAATAAAAAAATAGATATTGAGTAGTTTTTTAATATTTAAATAAAAATGTGACACCCACGCAAAGAGATTGGTTGAAGTTTGGTGAACTTATGTAACTCTATGGGGCAAACATAAAATTGACCTACAATTAAATCAAGAAATACTATATTTGAGTTCCCACCCTTATTTATTATATTGTTAAACTAAAAAAAATAAATTTAAACCTCTATCAATTTTATCTATTTATTTTTTCCGAAAACAGTAAAAATAACAATTTAATTTGGTGTAAAAACAGAGCTCTAGCGGTACTTATATATTTGTTACTTTAAAATTATCCATTAGAATACCCTTGTCCAAATGTTGTTAATCAAAAAAACAAAAAGAAAAAGAAACTAGTTTGGTATATGAATTTTCAAAATGTTTTTATTGTAGTCACGAAGTTTAAAAGGCAAACATTCTCGTTATTTCTATATTTGGCCACTTATAATATCCAATTTATGGTTTTATTTTAAAATTTTAAAAATGGAACCAAGCTTAAAGTTCGAGACCAAAATCTAGAAAGAAACTACAAAAAAAAAAAAAAAAAAAAAAAAAAAAAAAAAAAAAAAAAAAAAAAAAAAAACCCGGGAAGA
>JBBMEF010077292.1:0-10055 GCA_037832685.1 Sicyos baderoa | reverse complement strand
TAACGAATGGTAACTTAGCGTTCTAAAGTAATTGTTTTGTAAGAAAATGATGCTTTGTTCTTCGTTTGCAGCGAACACAAGACCAATGACGAAATGGACGACGGAGTCGACCAAGCCAACCAACGAAGATACCTCTCTCGATCATCAAAGCTAACTCACTCACAAAGAGAGAATCATGAAGTTCATATCGACGAAGTCAAGACCACGACGAAAGAGTTGGAACATAGAAAGAATCCCAACCCAGACACGTGGCGTTCATTTAAGGAGAAACCAGTCAAATCCCAGCCGCTCATTTGTGGCGCCGCGACCGTACTGACACAGAGCATAGTAGGAGCAGTAATTTCAGAAGTAGGCTTCAGAGGATCGTGGAGCAGATTTTGTCGGCTGCCTATAAAAACACGAAGAATGCCACTGTGTGAAAATGTTAAAGAAGCTCGGAGAGAAAATTCTGCTGAGAAAGCTCCAGAGCTCCGACCACCGTTCCGACGAATATCAGTGTTTATTTCTCTTCTACATTTATTTCTGGTTGACGGGTTGTTTAGCAGGACCAAAAGCTTTCTTGTTGATTAGTTTGTTGTCTTTGTTTAGTCTGAACTTATTTTGTTTCACCGAAATCTTCACCGGAATCATTTCCCCATTATAAAGTAATTTATTCAGTTCATCTTCTTCATCTTGCCTGTCTGAAACTTCATTACTTGTCTGAAATCTTTATTTTCCTTAATCAACTGTTAAATCGTTATTATGTCTATCACTTTACTTTACGTTGACGTTTACTTCACTGTAATGAGTAGCTAAATCATTAGTTAGAGGGTTAGGGGATTAAGGGGTTCGTCGTGACGAAAGCTCGACGAACTTGGTTGCATAGTTAAGAGAGCGTTCGGTCAAAATGTTGAGAAACCTGTGACCACCATCGTTCGTCCCGAGAGGAACGAACGAGCGAACCCTTAACCAACCCATGTCCAGAGACTAGCACGAGCTTAGAGATGAGTTCGTCTAGCAGCGTACCTGTGAAGACGAGGTTGAGTTCGAGAGAACCAACAACCCACTCGAGAGAGTGAAATCGAGTACTCGAGAGAGTCTCAGGATCGGTACAGGACTCGTCGATCAGTTCGTCATTGACGAACTCTCACTCCCCAACTCCTTCTAACGTCTTTATTATCAATTTCAATTCTGTTCGACACATCACTCATTACACATTTCTACAATCTTTTAAACAAACTCGTTTATATTCGCTCCCGACGAAAGGTTTTCTGTGGTTCGACCTGGATTACCAGTATTAAACTTGCTACACAAACATGTGCACTTGCATGTTTTAGGAATAGTATTTCACATAGATCGCTTAGTATCCTTCGTCAACGACGAAGTTGAGACTTGCTTTCAATCACACACTACCCTTGAGATAATTACTTTAGTTAAAAGTTGTGTGAACACTATTTTCCCAACAACGGGTTTCTTAATAACCTTAGCCATTTGCACGTTGATTTTTGCGCGGTTCGAATCTAACAATCGCAATTCCGTTTGCGAAAGTCGGTTGGTTTTGCGAGCACACTGCTTTTTCCTTGGTTGAAAGGGCTCTGGATCTACTCTGGTAGGGTTTTGTGTTGGTGGTGGTTGAGGAATGGAGGTAGGGTTGGCAGACTGAGGAGAATTCGCAGTACTTCCCCCAAATTGTTGATTGACGGACCCTTGCAGGTCTTTGTTATTTCTAACGAACTCCATTCCTTCGTTCAATTCTGCACTTAGTCGAATATCCGACTGAGTTGGAGTTGGAATTAGGGCTAGCTCCCAACCAGTGATTGTAGGATCTGGGTTGTTTTCGGGAAAGTTCGCTGTTGACTCGTCGTTAGAGCGAAACTGTTGAGGTGATTGCGGGTTTGAGGTAGGGGTGAAAATAAAGGTACCAAACTCATCAGGCTCTAGACTGTCCGGGATGATAAGTTCTAATAGAGACGAAGGTTCATTGAGTTGTGGTGTGGTTAATCTCGGTTCCCCCTCTTCTGACTCGACCGTGACAATGGCTAACGTACCTTCACATCGTCCTGACAGACGATCTTGCTGTGAAGTTGGTATTCGCTCCCGCGATTCCTCGTTGCTGCTTGTCTCCTTTTCTGACGGCTTCTTGGGAGCTTCTTTAAGCCCAAGAATTTTCGTCTCTTTTCGCGGTCGTTCCTTATCTCAGCCCACTGTTCTTTTCTTTTGAGTTTAGCCTCCAACTATTTGATGTGCATTGCCAGATCGTCGTAAGTTGGTTCCAAAATTCCAGCCACTGCATGTTCGGTCCTGGTAGGTTCTGGAATAGCAGAACTTTCTGGTCGCTTCCCCTTTTCTTTACTGCTAGGTTTTTGCGGTTTCGGTTTGGGGTTTTTGGAGGATTGTGAACCGAGATTCACAATTTTTTTCTGATTACCAGCTTTAGCATTTCTGGATGACATGGTTTTAGTGGAGAAGAAGAAATCAGCGTTTTAAGTTTTTTATCGAAAAAGAAGTTTGAAAATCCGAACGTTGGGGTTTATTGGGAAGAAGATGAGGGTTTAAATAGCCATCAGATTCAATTTCCAAGAAATCAAAAACTGAATCGTCAAAGTGGCGTTCGTTTGCATCCACCGTTGATTTTTTCGCTCCTACCCTACACGTGTCGTCTCGAGATCTCTTTAATAATTTAAAATTTTGGATTTGATGGGTTTTGAATGACGTTTTCAACTAGAATTCGAGAGTGCTTAACTAATTGTAATCGTGGTTCGCAACAGCGAATTTCTCTATGCGAATTTCTACTTGAAAATAAGAAGTAATGAAAGGCAGAAAATTGAAAATAGAAGAAATGCAAAATATAATCAAGGGAAATAATTGAAAGGCGTAGTTTACAGATGGAAATGTGTACCTTTTTGCGAATTTACTTTTTGTACCTTGTTTCCATTTATGTTCGTTCCTAGTCTTGTCCTTGGATTTTCGCAGACTCAGTGTCTGCTGGTAATTGTCCAACTGGCCTTTGTTTAACCTCTGTTGCCAATTGTCCCATTTGTATTTCCAGATTTCGCACTGCTACTTGCTGAGTCTGCATAAATTCTTTCAACATATTCTCCATCGAATTGTTAGAAAACGATTGATTATTATTTCGCAGATATGAAGAATTTTAAAAGTTAGGATTCTGACCTTGTTGATTATTTGCAATGTTAAAACTTTGCGAAAAACCAATTTGTTTTGCGAACGTCGTCTTACCTGGGGAAACTGAATTTCCCGGATTGTTCCATGAAAAATTTGGGTGATTTCTCCAATTAGGGTTGTATGTGTTGGAGAAGGGACTGTTTTGTCGGTTGGTTGATTGTCCATTAATGAAGTTGACCGACGCAGTCTTATGTGGGCAATCATCATAGCAATGTGCGTCTCCGCACATGGCACATGTCTCAAAAAACTCCTCTTGCATCATATTCACATTTTGGGTATGTGAAGAGTTTTTGTTTTCTTTTCGCATCGTCATCAGCAACGAGCGAACTTCCTTCAGCTCTTGTCGAATGGCAGAATCGTCTTCTTTTGCGAGTTTTTGCTCGTTTTGTCCTTCGTTCTTCCATTGACTTCTGTTGAGAGCAACCCACTCTCTGATTTCTGTAGCTTGGTTGTATGTCTTTGATAACAGAGCTCCATTCGTTGAAGCATCCAACACATCTTGTGTTGCATCATCTAGGCCTCCGTAGAAGTATTCTAGTTGAATGCATAATGGAATGTCATGGTTTGGACACTTGCTAACGGCTCCCTTGAAACGATCCCATGATTCAGATAAAGTCTCGTCTGGCTCTTGGTTGAATTTAACAATGGCATCACGAAGTTTCTTCAACTTCCTGGGCAGAAAATACTTGAGTAGGAATCTCTTGGCCAATTCCTCCCACTCAATATGTTCTACTCCATCCACTATTGGCAACCATTACTTTGCTTTTCCCACAAGCGAATGCGGAAACAAATGTAAACAAAGCTTATCTGGGGTAACATCTGGAATCTTATAAGAGTCACAAATTCACATGATCTCTCGCAAATGAACATAAGGATCTTCATTTGCTAAGCCATGGAATTGTGCCTTCTGTTGCATCATCGTGTTCATCATCGGTTTAAAGTCGAAAGCTTTCGCTCCGATGTTGGTTCGGATCATGCCTTTCTTTAAGTCAGAGACATCAGATTCAGCATAAGTCCTGACGGCTATGTCTCTGTTGTTTGCCATCATCATAAGATCATCAACTTGTCCACCTCTCAGTGGGTTAGCCTGTTGAGGATCTTCGTTAGCTTCTCTAACGTTTTTGCGATTCATCAGTCTTATAACTTTTTCGCGGATTCGTTTATGATAAGCTCTTTCTAGTTCTGGTTCCAATTGCACGAGTGTTTTTTCACGCATATAAGGTTCTGTCTCCTGGAACAGAAAGAAATGCAGTATAAGGTGAAAATATTATTGTGGATAACTCACAAATAAAAGAAATAAAGTAATAATTCTCCGGCAACGGCGCCAAAAACTTGTTCGCTAGAGTAGTGGTTCGCAAATTGCGAATAATAAGATAAGATTTATAGTGAATTGTAAATGCAAGTATACATTGTCGATTGCAGCAAGTTTTAAAAGTAAATAGTTAAGTCATCTCCACAGGGAATTATGTCTTAGTTCATCTATTTGTAAGTCGGTGAAATGTGAGGTTTGTGATAACAAGTTGTCAATTTGTTATCGGATAAAAAGTTTGATGAGTGGTTTTGGTTATCGGTTTTGTAAATAAGTAACAAAGCAGTAGAAGTTCGCAAAGAAATTTTCGCAAAAACTAATCCTACAACTGCGACTAACGCCCAACTCACTTAGTCTCTCAATCCATTAAGCTCGTTGGATTTGTACTGAAATTCTAGTAAACCTCCTCTTCGAAGTGAATGCGAATTGTGAACTATTGTTCACAAAATACCCTAGACTAAAGTATTAAGATATTTACTTCTCTCGAAGCTAAATAGTGGAACCTTTCGACCCTCTCCCTCTACTTTTACATTTTGCACACGACTTTCGTTGTAAATTAACTCAGCGAATTCTAAAATGTTAATTTGAAATAAGTAAATGTAAAGCAAGTAAAAGGTTTGCGTAAACTCACTTTTATAAATAAAACTGTCACTTCTATAAATAAAACATATGAGTACACAAGATAATTTAAAACGCGAAAAGCAGTAAAGAAAGCAGTAAAGTTTGCGAAAAGATAAATGAAAGCAGTAAATAAAAGCTGTAAATAAAAGCAGTAAATTGACGAACGAATACAAATACTAGTCGCTGACGATTTTAGATGCCTAGCCTCGAGTGGGTTCATGCACAGTGTCACGGATGTACTATGGATTGATCTTCTCAACTCTTTTCCGATCTCATCAGAATCCTTCGTCGACAGCGTTTAGTTCTATATTTCTTTCGTAATTTTCTTCTTCTTCCGAGTCGTCGTTTATAGGTGTTGAGTTGAGTCTGAGACTCTCGCCCACGATCTCCACTTCGTCCCCGAAATTTTCGTTAGCGTGCACGTCTTGTGGTTCTAATGCGATCTTGTTCGGATGGTTGACGCGTGTACTTGTCCGGTGGTCGATCTTCTAATTCACTTTCGCAAGGAATGAGGAACTGCGAACTCTGTTTTATCTTATACATAACAAACGTTAAATAATTCTATCTTTTTGTAGAATTTATCCTTTCTTACTCAGAAAACTATAAGTTAAGGACGTTCGCAATTATGTCTGGTTTAGAGCGAACTTTAACATTTTTCTTATGTATTTTACTAAGTTATCTTATAATTTGCTGTCCTAAATTCACTCGCATCCGCGAGTTATCATGTATGTAAAGACCCGACCGGTTTAACAGTCTTAAACCTAGTCTTTACTACATGCATGCATTTAAGGCAGAAATTAACGCAAGAATGACATCCAGATTCCATTTCCGTTAAAGCATAGAATTTAAAACAAACAAGATAAGTTAAACAATTGGAACCTGCACCTGTTTCCAAGCCACATGTTCCAACCAATACATTTCAAACAACTTCCCTGGCCAGAGACATTTAAAAATAAGAAATAGTCTTTCATACCAATAACTGAAATAAGGAATCCATAACATTCAACAAATTCACCTAAGGCTTCATGCCCAACTACATGCCATGAAAAACATCTTAAAACAATACTTAGAGTTTATAAAAAAAATAGTGTTTATAAAGCAGCGAGCTTTCCCATGATCAATCATCAGCTGCCTCCAACCATCACTTTGCCTGTCCAAGATTACATGTGGAGAACCACAAGAGTAAGGGTGAATAATGCAAGATTACCCAGTAAGAATTCCCCAAGCGGGGTACAATACAACTCAACAATCATCTACAGGAATGTAAGCAACAAACAACCTTCAGTACACTGGGACCAACTCTTCGTCCTTCGAGAATCTCTTATCTCGAACTAGCTCTACAACTTACTTGACAAGGAAACTGGTGTACTAGTCTCAAGATCCCGAGAGAGCCTCCAGTCGGTGAATCAAGAGCGTGCATGCACATCGCATGCTACTGGGACCAGGTAGGAGTTGGGTCTAGGGCAGCCTGCCCTGGTCCAGGTCCACATGCCTAGAAGACTCGGAAGGTGTCACTGAAACATAGGGATGCGAGACCTCGGCATCGAGCTATGTTAGCATGAACCACCACTAGCCTGCGGCTGGGTCCCGCTCACAGCAGGCTTACACTGCGAGACGGTCCTTCCCAAAGGCTGCAGTCACTCGGGTATGTCAGCACGATGTGAATCGTGTTGACGAACGGGGACGGGACAAGCCTCGTCATCCTTCCGGCCAGCGGGACAATTATACATTGTGCCCTCTCGCCCAAGTACTACGGACTGGGTATGCCACTTGCAGGGTTAGCTAAACCGTGCTGGCGGTCAGGGACGGAGTATACGTTCTCGTGCATCCCTACCAATGGGGTAAATTACTTTATGCCCTCTCGCCCAAAGATGATGACTCCTCCTAAACAAGTCTATGCTAAGAGATATAGTCATACAGATAATAAGCACGTAACAGATACGCATCCTAGCAGGGCACTACACAGAGAACAGATAAACATGCTGAACAGAACAACTAAGCATGCATCTAGCAAGTGAAGGAAACAACGAACATGCTAGACAGATTTTCCAGAAACAGCAACCTATCCACTAACATGCATTCAGCAGTTTATATACAAACAAACAAGTATCAATATTAAGTTGCAGGGTCCACACAACCCCGGTAAGAAATCCTTACCTGTTTTGCCGGACTAGAAACACAACGAAGCAACTCCTAAACGGTGGCAAACAATCACGAGAATCCTAGCAAATAATAATTAAGCAAGTAATTAATATAAATAAAATAAATTAACTAAACAGCCCCTGAATAGAATCCGGACAGCAGCTAAACCAAAGGACGAAAGACAGCAAAAAGATACCCAAACGAAGGCTGGACAGCGGTTCGCTTCGTGGTTGCACGCGCGAGCGAAGGGCAGCAACGAATGGCTGGCGAAGGCGCGACGGGTCTGCTGGGCGAAGGCTGTTCAGGACGAGCAATAGCGGGTTCCTCAGCGAAGTAGACAAGACGGGTTTGCGCACGCAGGGGGGCTTCGCTGCTGTGAAGCTGCAAAATGGAGCGAAGAGGCTGGCGAAGTCGGACAGGGACACTGCTGCTGCGAACGGACTGCACGGGCTGCTGCTTGCGTCTATGGTAGCAGATCTGGTTTTCGACAGAGGGCGGACAGAACCAAAAATAGCAGCTAGGAGAAGAAGAAGAAGACAGCAACAACAAACCACAACTCAACAACCAGCCATGCTCGAAAACCAAAAGGGAGACGCACGAACCTTACCTCGACGAACAAGAAGACTCGCGACGGATAGGGAGCTCGAACAGCAAGCGACGAACAGCAGCAAGGAAAGGATCGACAGCAGCTTTATCAACCCAAAATAACACAACAGCCCGAATAAGCGAAGCTCCAAGTAGAAACGATCAAGAACGAGCAAGGGAAAACGAAGAAGACTTACCTCGGGAGCTTGAAGAATGACGATGGAGACTCGGCGGAAAGGGAGAGTTTGCAAGAAGACGGCTGCCAAATCCCCTTAGATGAAATCAGTTGAGAGAGTAAGGCATAGGTAAGGTATTATGAGTACAACATCAACAACTTAGCGAGAAACATCAACAAATCAGTTGGAAACCTTTCCTTCCACATTGGTTCGCATCAAGCCCGACTTCTACCACGACTTGTAGTATTGAAAATGAGCGTCAATTATATAACAGTTACGCGTTTATTCCTAGACTCTGAATTAAAGTATTATAGTTATAATACTAACCAGCTAAACATGCAATTTAGACTTAGGTTATTTCCTCTTCCGATTTACAACCTATTAGCTTGTATGGATGGTCGGTCGACACTTACTATTAGATTAAGATCCTAAACTTCATGCTCTAGAGCATCCTTCCTATTTCTTCCTAAAACATGATGTTACGACTCACTTTTTTCTAACCTTGCCCTAATGAAGTTAGTTCATGATACAATCAGATAATACGCAGATAGACATGAGAAACATGCTAAAATATTACTGAGTAAAATAAGTTCAAATAAGAAAATGATAAGACAAATAAAATTCTCGGAGATGTTCTTCGTAGCCGAAAACATCCAAAATTCTCCCAACCTACAACAACCTCCTAACCTATTACATAAACGTTCTATTTATAAGGCTTTGCTCGATCGCCATCTCCGAATCTCTCATAATGGTAAGAATTAATTACACGATCATTTCCATCTTTGTGCTTGCCAAATCCGTCTCAATTTGTCTAAGTCAGGATATATTCCCTTGATTTCAGCAATCACTCTCGTAATTGTCTGGTTAGTCCACCTCGTGCTGTCAAGCGATTCTTTCCTTAATTTCTTTATCTCCCTTTGGCATCCGTCTACCGATCGTGCGTCTTTTCCATTTGCACTATGTAGAGAAGTTAGCATCGATCCGCATTGAAAACACTTATTTCCTGCGATAACAGCAAACAGTATAAATCATGCGAAATACATGCTAAACGTGCTACTTTTAGTTATTTCGGCACTTTTAATTCAAAGTTCGCATTTTGTTCCCCTAATGCATGCACATTAGCGAATTACATTTTTTCTCCTTATTAAGTACTCGCGACCGCTTTTCTTACGAAAGTATGCGTTGAATGATGCAAATTCAAGCGGAAATCAGACTCTAATTTAGAGTCATCAACGTTTGATCCAAAATCCTCAGTCCTTTGTTGCACGAGTGTTAAAAGGGAAATATTTTCCTTCATCTTCAATATTAGAGGCGGGTTTGGGTTCTCGAACTTCCTTTATTTGGCGTAGTTTATTATGGGGCAGAGAGCTTACGAGGATCGGACTTAGGCGGCAAATCATGTCGGGTTCTTTGACCAATTTTTTCGGCTCCCCTTGGATTGTTCGGTCTAGTTCTTTTATTCCAATAACTATTCCAGATCCCAGGACTAGCGATATCGTTGTGCGAGAGTTGAAGTTTGATATAGGTTATTGGAATGAAGCAGTCGTTCAGTTTGTTTTATGGCCGATTGATGCAAAAGTGGTGCTTGATATGTCAACCTGTTTTAGTTTGGGTGAGGACCGATGGTTTTGGCATTATAAAAAGTACGTGAAAAGTGCATACAAAGTACTTGAGATGGCGTATGTGGAAGAATCGAGTTCTGGTGATGTTTTGATGCAGTTCTGATGGATTCGGCTTTGGGTTGCATTTGTGCCTAATGAAGCAAAAATATTTTTGTGGAAAGCCGTTCACAACATTCTCCCTACAAAAGATAATCTTTGTATCCGTCAGAGGAATGTTAATCCTATTTGTGTTTTATGTATGAACGAACACGAAGATATTCTTCACACCTTATTCGGGTGCGAGCGGGCATTGGCGGTTTGGGATCTTTTGAGGCTGTCTATGGTCATGTCGTTAACATTTCGAGGTTCGTGTAACGACCCAGGTTTTCGGTTCGTTATGAGACTCTTGTTTTGGATTGTAAATTATGTAAATAAAATAAGGATTTTAATTTGTACTTG
>JBBMEF010077281.1:0-10057 GCA_037832685.1 Sicyos baderoa | reverse complement strand
TTGGTTGTATGTCTTTGATAAGAGAGCTCCATTTGCTGAAGCATCCAAAACATCTTGTGTTGCATCATCTAGGCCTCATAAAAGTACTCTAATGGAATACAGTATGGAATGCCATGGTTTGGACATTTACGAACGGCTCCCTTGAAACGATCCCATGATTCAGATAAGGTCTCACCGGACTCTTGGTTGAACTTCACAATGACATCTCGAAGTTTCTTAACTTTCTGGTCAGAAAGTATTTGAGTAGGAATCTCGTGGCCAATTCCTCCCACTCAATATGCTCTACTTCATCCACTGTTGTTAACCATTCCTTTGCTTGTCCTACAAGTGAGTATGGAAATAAATATAAGCACAACTTATCTGGTGTAACATCTGGAATCTTGTAAGAGTCACAAATTCCCAGGAACTCTCGCAAATGAACATAAGGATCTTCATTTGCTAGGCCATGGAATTGTGCCTTCTGCTGCATCATTGTGTTCATCATCGGTTTGAAATCAAAAGCTTTAGCTTCGATGTCTGTTTTGATCATGCCCTTCTTTAAGTCAGAGACGTCAGGTGCAGCATAAGTCCTGATGGCAATGTCTCTGTTGTTTGCCATTGTCATAAGATCATCAACTTGTCCACCTCTCGGTGGGTCAGCCTGTTGAGGATCTTCGTTAGCTTTTCTCTCATTTTCACGATTCATTAGTCTTATGATTTTTGCGCGGAGACGAGAAGCTCTTTCTGGTTCTGGTTCAAATGGCACAAGGTCTTCTCACGCATATAAAGTACTGTCACCCTGGATCAGCAAATATAAATTATAAGGTGAGAAATGTAATTGCGGATAACTTATTGATAACTCTCAAGAATTGAGAGTTAAAGTAAGGGAAACAGACATAAAAGCAATAGAGATTGGTGAAATAACTAGGACAAACGACGTTGCTAACACTCATTATTTCGCTTATAACGAACTTCTTATAGTTTTCTGAGTAAGAAGTTACCTAGGGCGTTCACTATAACGAATAGCACATAGAACATAGACAAAGAAGAATATGTAAAGAAATTTGATACTTGCTATTTCGTTTGCAGCGAAATTGTGTTCGTGGGAGAAAGATAGAGCGAAGTCCTAGCGACGAGCGGAATGAAAAACCCCGTGTCTTAGACGAACAATGAAGTCCACAACTTCAACTTCGCTAACTTTACCACCACGAAGCTAATCATGACAAAGAATGCAAGGGACATGTCTTAGCCAGAAACACGTGGCACACATCTGATGAGCGTTTACCAAATCTCAACCGTTCGTTGACGACAATTCTCAGCCACAGCCTCAGAAGAATGTGGAGCTTAACTCGGAAGCCGATCGTGGGAAGCCTCGGATCGAGTGATTATAAAAGGAGAATAAGTGTACGATTTTAGGGGTTGACTATTTTGAGAGAGAAAAGAGAATTGTCGAAACTCTTGAAGTACAACAGTTAATAGTTTTCTTAAGTTTTTCTACGCTTTCCAGTTCGTTTTACTTCGTTTTTGACATTGTAGCAGACTCATTTTCAGCAATTCAATCATCATTCAATTCAGACGATTTTATCAGGCTTTCTCTTTACTTTCGGTTAATTCACTTGTGTTTTCATTACTTCACTATTTCCGTTATTGTATACGTTATCCATGTTTATCGTCATTCCTTTTATCGCCATGTTTATTTCCCGCATCATGAGTAGCTAAATCCCATAGTTAGAGGGTTTAAGGGAAGAAGGAAGTTCGTAAGAACGAAATAGATGCATGAATTAGGGTGTGTTTTCGCTTATGACATTGAGAAATTAGTAAGTGTTTTCACTTGACTTCGAGAGGAGCCAAGTGGCAAACCTTCGTCAGCATCATCAAAATCGTAGGTTATAATGAACCCGCAGAAATAAGGTTCGCCTAGGAGCATATCTTACGTATATAAGTTAAGTTCGAGAGAATTTACTAAGTACTCGAGAGAGTGCAGTGAGAACTTGAGAAAGTTCGAGAATCGGATATGTAGTTCGTCCCATTCGCTGAAGGCGAATTTCCTAACCCCTTAGTCCCTCTAGCGTCCTTTAGAAATCAATTTACAATCTTAGCTTAGACAACACCAACCAACATTCACAACACATCAGTTACATTTCCTTGACCCTTGCATAAGACACATATTTTCGCACCTAACGAAGTTCCCTGTGGGTTCGACCTGAACTTACAATTATTAAACTTTCTACACGAACGTGTATACTTGCACGCTTTGTTAATAGTTTCCCACGAAGTGCACCCCACTAACTTCGTCAACGACGAAGTTCCATCACATATCATATAACCAACCCATCCATCAAGATAACCCTATTCGCTTCGTTGTGTGTTTACTATTTTTAAAACAAGTTTTTGGCGCCGTTGCCGGGGAACTTTTGTTTAATCTGTTTAAACTTGTGTTTTTACCAAGGGTAGTACTTAAGAAGAAATTTGTTTGTTTTATTTGAAGGACGACTTTTTGCATACTTTTATGCCAAGGCGAGGAAAATTGGTAGCATTCAACCCCGAACCAGAACACTTGATCATGGACGCGAAGGCACGAACTAACATTGCGAAAGTTCGCGCGCACATTGCGAAGTTGGAGAAACAAATGGCGGAAGCGAATGTTATCAGGCCAGCGGAACCGGCTGCAAACATCGTGGCTGAGCCTGCTGAACCAAACCCTGTTCGTCATAATTACGAACATGCAGATAGGTTTCTGAACCCGATCATAAAGGCAGATGATCGAGATGTAGCTTTAAGAGCTTACGCAGTGCCAGACTTAACAGAATTTATGCGAGGTCGAGCGAGGCCAAATGACGGGCGAAACTTTAAATTCAAGCCCATGATGAACACCATGTTATTAGCGAAGGCGCAATTTCATGGAATGCCTAGCGAAGATCCTCACGATCATCTGAGAGAATTTATGGGAGTCTGTGACTCCTTCACCGTCAATGGAATGACGAGGGATGATGTGAGAGTAAATATTTTCCATCATTCGCTTATGGGAAATGCCCTTCATTGGTTCTATGGAATGGAGGATCACCATGAAATTTCTTGGGAAGAAATGGCGAAACGCTTCTTGACAAAGTATTTTCCGCCCAACAAAATGATGGACTTAAGAGACAAAATTATGGGATTCAGACAAGGGCGAGATGAAACTTTAGCGGAAGCCTGAGATAGATTCCAAATCTTACAGCGAAAAGTTCCACAGAATGAGATACCTTGTTGCTTATAGTTAGAATATTTTTTCCGTGGGCTTTCGGCAGCAACGAAAGCGAAATTGGACTCTGCAGCTAATGGATCTCTAATTAGTTGTAGTTACAACCAAGCCGTGGAAATTCTTGAACGAGTTGCGGCAAACACGGAAAATTGGAAGGAAGACGAGAGATTGGACACTGGTAGCTACAAAAGGGATAATAGCGGAGGCGATGAGTCTCTGAAGCAACAAGTAGCTGAGATGCGAGACATGCTGATTAAGCTCGCGAACAACCAATCCTCGTCAACTCAGCAAGTGGCTTATGTGAATAACCCCGCTCAAGTCTTCGCTGTAGCGGAAGCTTGTCCGATGTGTGGTGAAAATCACACATATGAAAGTTGTCCACATAACACCGCTTCGCTGTGTTACGTTCAACACGGAAAGCAGAACAACCCATTCTCGCAGACATACAACCAATGATGGAGATCGCACCCAAACTTCTCGTGGGCAGCGAACCAAAACACAGGACTTCCACCAAACCCTGTCCCACCACAACAAAGATATCCAGCAAACCCACCTGGATTCGTTCCTTATAATGTCCAACGAGGTCAATCCCAGCCAGCTTCTCAAACAGCTCATTCGAGTTCGCTAGAGTTGATGCTAAAAGAGTTTTTGGTTAAGCAAGATCAAGCTATGCAGAACCAACAATTGATTAACCAAACTCAAGCAGCGACAATAAGGAACTTGGAGATTCAAATGGGGCAACTAGCGAACGAAGTTCGCCAACGCCCAATTAGGAATTTGCCCGCAGACACTGAAAACGCGAAGAAAAATGGGAAGGAACAAGTCAATGCGGTGACGGTAATCTATGAAGAGCCACAAGCTTCGTTAACGACGAACTATACTGAGGAAGTTGAACATGTCAACGAAGTTAACGAAGTCATTAGTGACGATAATATGAAAAATGAAGCCAATGTAGAGAGCATCGCTAAGGACAAAAATGTCATTGAATATAAACCACCCCCTCCATTTCCGCAAAAGAAGAAGAAAAATAAAGGAGGTGCGAGCTTCGAAAAATTCTTCAACATTCTGAAAGGCATTCAGATCAATGTACCTTTGTTGGAAGCTCTCCAACAAATGCCGAATTATGCGAAGTTCCTTAAAGAGATCCTAATGGACAAGGAAAAAATGGGAGAATGCAACTTCGTTTCGCTTAATACGAAGTGCAGTTCGCTAATCACGAACCGCATTCCCTTAAAGGAAACTGACCCTGGAGCATTCACGATTCCGATTTCGATCGGAGGACAATACTTGGGTCAGGCATTATGCGATCTTGAAGCCACCATTAACTTAATGCCTTTATCAGTATATCGGAGATTGGGGATTGGCGAACCAAAACCAACGACGATGAAATTACAATTGGCTGATCGAACGATAACTCGTCCCGAAGGGAAAATGGAGGACGTGTTAGTTAAAGTTGATAGGTTTATATATCCCGCAGACTTCGTGATCCTAGATTACGAAGTCGATAACAAAGTACCTATCATTTTAGGTCGACCGTTCTTATCGACTGGAAGAGTACTAGTAGATGTTTATGGAGGAACAATTTTGCTCCAGATGAACAAAGAGAGAATCAAATTCCAAATCACAGACTCCATGAAATATCCCAGTAAGAATGAAGATTGTTCTACAATCTCTGTGGAAAACGAAGATAATTTCGATGTTTACGACGAAATTTATAGTGAACATAGCGAGATTATCGACGTTTGCGAAGTGGAGTCTGCTGAAGAGGAAATCACCAACGAAAACCTTGGGTTTAGCGAAAGTGTGCAGAAAGTAGAGTCGCTGGACCAAGATGACAAAGTAAAACAGTTAAAATCATCTGTAGACGAACCTCCGATTCTCGAACTTAAAGCGTTGCCTGAGCATTTAAAAAATGCTTTCTTAGGTGAAAACGAAACTCTTCCCGTCGTTATTTCGGCGAAGTTATCGAGTGACAACGAAGCCTCGTTAATTCACTTGCTGCGAAAACACAAGAAAGCGATAGGATGGACTTTGGCGGATTTAAAAGGCATCAGTCCTTCGTACTGCATGCATAAAATTCAGCTTGAAGACGAATCCTTTCGCACTGTTCAGCAACAACGAAGGCTAAATCCGGCGATGAAGGAAGTCGTCAAAAAGGAAATCATCAAGTGGTTTGATGTCGGCGTAATTTATCCAATAGCCGATAGTAAATGGGTCAGCCCAGTTCAGTGCGTACCTAAAAAGGGTGGCACAACCGTCGTCAAGAACGAACAAAACGAACTTATTCCGACGAGGACTGTAACGGGCTGGCGAATTTGCATGGACTATAGGAAACTTAACGCCGCCACACGAAAAGATCATTTTCCGCTTCCTTACATCGACCAAATGTTGGATTATATTTCGGGACAATAATTTTATTGTTTTCTCGACGGATATTCAGGCTACAACCAAATCACAATCGATCCAGTCGATCAAGAGAAAACGACATTTACATGTCCCTATGGTATTTTCGCTTTTCGGCGAATGCCATTTGGACTTTGTAACGCACCAGCGACATTTCAAAGGTGTATGATGGCGATCTTTTCTGATCTTCTGGGAACTTGTTTAGAAGTCTTCATGGATGACTTCACGGTTTTTGGTAGTTCGTTTGATCTATGTCTTGCGAATCTGAGCAAGGTATTACAATGATGCGAAGAAACCAATCTTGTCCTGAATTGGGAAAAATGTCACTTTATGGTGACAGAAGGAATTTTTTTGGGACATCGCATTTCGCGAGACGGAACAGAGGTTGATAGAGCGAAAATCGATGTTATAACGAAGCTTAGTGAGCCAACCTCTGTCAAGGACATACGAAGTTTTCTGGGGCACGCGGGGTTTTATCGCCGTTTCATCAAAGACTTTTCGAAGATAGCGAAACCCCTATGCAAGTTACTTGTCCTTAACACTCCCTTCGTTTTTGATTCAAAGTGCGACGAAGCGTTTAATACGCTGAAAAAGGCACTCATCACAGCGCCGATAATACAAACTCCAAACTGGGAAAAACCATTTTGTTTAATGTGCGACGCAAGCAACTTCACTGTCGGCGCTATGCTAGGAAAACGAGGCGAAAAACTTATCCATCCCATTTACTACGCGAGTAAGCTGTTGAACGATGCTCAACAGAATTATACAACTACTGAGAAAGAAATGCTCGCAGTAGTTTACGTACTGGATAAATTTCGCCAATATTTGATCGGGACGAAAGTAACGGTTTACACAGATCATTCCGTGATCAAATATCTCCTACATAAAGCAGACGCGAAACCCAGATTGCTGCGTTGGGTTCTTCTATTCCAAGAGTTTGACCTCGAGATCATCGATAAAAAGGGCTGCGAAAACGTGGTTGCTGACCACCTTTCGCGGATAGAAAATAAAGACGAACCAAGAGATCACCCTCACATCGGTGAAACTTTTCCGGACGAACAACTGTTCGCAATAAATGTTGAATCAACACCATGGTTCGCTGACATTGCTAATTACGTTGTTAGCAGAATTATACCTTCAGATCTTTCGTACCAACAAAAGAAACGGTTCCTCCATGAAGTTAAATCCTACTTTTGGGATGAATCATTTCTATACAAAGAGTGTGCTAACCATATCATTCGCCGCTGCGTTACAGAGAGCGAAGCGAAGAGTATCTTAAGCGAATGCCATGAAGCAGCGTACTCTGGTCATTTTGGGGGAACGAAAACGGCAGCTCGAGTTTTCCAAGCAGGATACTATTGGCCCCAAATTTTCAAAGATTCGCATATTCACGTCAAGAATTGCGATAATTGTCAACGAACGGGGGCAATCAGAAAACGCGACGAGATGCCGTTGAACTACATTTTGGAGGTTGAACTCTTCGATGTCTGGGGCATCGATTTCATGGGTCCTTTCCCGAACTCAAATGGCAAAGAGTACATTTTGGTAGCAGTCGACTACGTTTCAAAATGGGTCGAAGCAAAGGCTTGCGTGAAGAACGATGCAAAAACTGTTATTGAATTTCTCTAACACCACATCCTTTCGCGATTTGGCACGCCAAGAGCTATAATTAGCGACGAAGGAACCCACTTCGTCAATAAATCTTTAGCGAAAGTCTTGGAGAAATACAACATTCGCTATAAAGTCTCAACCGCATACCATCCGCAGACAAACGGTCAAGCCGAAATCTCTAACCGCGAAATTAAGAAAATCTTAGAAAAAGTCGTTCATCCGAATCGAAAGGATTGGGCGACAAAGTTAGACGACGCTCTTTAGGCCTATCGAACAGCATTCAAAATGCCGATCGAGATGTCGCCTTTTCGCTTGGTTTTCGGCAAAGCGTGCCATTTGCCATTGGAGTTGGAATACAAGGCCTATTGGGCTATTAAAGAACTCAACCTCGCTTCGCCAAACATTGGGCCAGCACGCCAACAACAACTTCTGGAACTTGACGAACATATATTATTTTCTTATGAGAACGCGAAGTTGTACAAAGAGAAAATGAAGAAATGGCACGACGAACGGTTAAGAGCGAAAGAATTCGAAGTTGGCCAAAAAGTCCTGCTGTTCAACTCGCGATTAAAACTCTTCCAAGGAAAGTTGAAATAGAAATGGTCTGGTCCATTTATTATTTCGCAGGTACATCCGCACGGTGCCGTCATGTTACGAAACGAAGCAGATAATTCGGAGTTTACGGTTAATGGGCACCGAATCAAGCATTATTATCACGACGAGTCTGTGAGAACGGGCTTCGTCGCCACATCTAGCGAACCATGATTCGACGAAACCTAGTGGAGCAACGTGGACTATCTTTCTCAAATATTTTAAACGAAGTGCTCCAGGCAAGGTAAGTGCCCTAACTCTGTACATACGCAATTCATTTATTTTCTTTATGTTATTTATTTTCGCTTTATTACATTTCGCTTTTACATATTTCGCTTTAACTTAATGTTCTCCTTTCTACACTCATCGTTATAAAACATTTCACGGTACTGTTCCCACTCCAGTGAGCAACAAGAAACCAGTGGCCGCAGCAATCCAAGAAACTGAAGCGGAGCGAGCACTCCGCAAAGCCAACGAAGAACTCCAAAAGCAGTTGGCGAAGGTCAAGGCTACTGAGGCTGAGCGTCAGCAGAAGAAGGAGCGGAAGAAGAAAGAAAAGGAAGAAGAAGAGCAGAAGCAAAGGGCAGAGGCTGCTCGCCTCGCTAAGGAAGAACGCGATCGAAAAGCTTGCGCCGCTGAAGAAGCACACCTCGCGAAGGAGGCGGAGGAGGAGAAAGCACGCCTCGCAAAAGAGGCTGAAGAATGACATATTAAGGAGGCGGAGGAGGAGAAAGTACGCCTCGCGAAGGAGGCTAAGGAAGCCCGCCTGGCTAAGAAGGCAGAAGAAGATAGGCTCGCTCAAGCCCGCCTGGCTAAGAAGGAGGCGGAGCGACAAATCGAGGCCGCTCGCCTCGCTGAGGAATTGGAAAACAAGCAGAGAAGAAAGGAAGAAGAAGAAAGACTGTGCCAGGAAGAAGAAGTCCGCGCAGAAAAAAAGAGGAAGCGAACAGCGCTTCGCCAGACAACACTACCAGTACAACGAATCGAAGCTGCTAGCACGCATCGCAGTTCAGAGCGCACGGAAGCCGTGCGAAGTTCGTCGTCCCGTTCCAAGTCTGGGATGCTATGCTCAGAGTTGGGCGAAGCGGAGACGTTCATCGAGGATGGCAACCTCGAACAAAGCTGCGTGAACGTCCAGAAGATGAGGGATGATACACAGTTGGCATCTGGCCAACCTACTGTTAACCTCATCACGCTGGATACAGCCAGCGGAGAAAAAGACAACGAGCTTGGCGATGATGCGGATTCGCTCGACTTTTCTAGTGGTTCGCGACACGAGGTCGCCAACGATGACGAAGCCGTTGATGCTGAACCCTTCGTCGGCAACACTACCGCTCAAGACAGTGTCCGCGAGGACGAGTCCGACGAAGAGCTAGAAGCCGAATTGGAGCGAGGCAAATTTCTCTTCAGATTCGAGCAGGCCGGTCGTCCATCTTCGCAATCCACGAAGAATTCGCGTAAAATTCGCGAAAGAATGGCGCTCCTGAAGAAGACTCCATTTCTCCAAGAAAGGCCCTTCGACGCAGATCTCAAAGGCCTGCCCAAAAATGTTATCGACCAAGTACAAAACCGAGGGTGGATACATTTTTGCACGGAGCATGGGGTGGCGAAGAAAGATTGGGTCCTGGAATTCTTCGCCAGTATGAACGAGGACACAATGGAGGCGACGGTACAGAACAAAAGCATCCGTTGGAGGGCTGAAGACTGGAATGCCTTGTTCGGGTGCGAAGACGGCGAAGATGATTACGACGACTTCGTAACCGAACCAGACAACGAGGCGTACCAGTTGGTCATCGACCTCATCTGCATCGGTAGAGCGGAGTGGGACGTCAGCCCACATTCGCAGAAGTTGCACTTAAGCGACCTCACCCAGGACGCGAAGATATGGTCAAGCTTCATCAATAACGCACTCATGCCTATCAAACATGAGTCCACGGTCACCGTCCCTCGCGCCTTCCTTATCTTCGCCATCATATCTGGCATGACGGTCAACATTGGCACCCTCTTAGTTCAAGAGTTACGTTCGTGGAAAGGACGAAAGGCTTCATCTTTCATCTTCCCACGTTTCATAACCGAACTATGCCGTCGTCAAGGCGTCCAGAGCAAACCCAACGACGCCGTGTTGCCGCCAGCCAAATGCCTCAATTTTGACACAAAGAAACGAGCCGCCACAAGAACCCACGCTTCAACGTCGCGAAAACGATCTTCTTCGACATACGAGAAGATTTTAAC
>JBBMEF010077270.1:0-10059 GCA_037832685.1 Sicyos baderoa | reverse complement strand
TCGTGGGTGTTAGTCGCTGGCGACTTAGGAGGTTTGTTTAGGAGAATGGGCGGCGGCGGTGGGTTAGTATGGAGGCGCCGACTTTGATTAGCAAGGAGTTCCGAAGAGCAGCGGTTCCGATGAGAAGGGGGTGGTTTCGGTGAATGGAGGTTTCTGTTTTGAGAGAGTTCGAAAAATGAAAAGCGGAAATGAAAATGAATCCGCGGGTTGCGAAAATGAATCAACAGAACTATCAATGGCGGGTATTGCCCGCCATTGATAGTCTTCATTTGAAATGATAAAATGCGGAGTATTAATGGCACTTTTTTAAACCGGCCGCCATTGATACTCCGTGTTTTTTAAAATCCAAATTTTATGTCCGCCATTGATACTCGATTTTCTACTAGTGGTTGGAAGCGGCGATATTATGTTTGGAGGGCGAAGCTCTCGACTGACATCAGTACGAGGAGGAGGAGAAACCGATTTCATCATGGACGGAATTCCGGGAGTTACTGCTGGAGCGATTCAGGCCGTCGGTGAACGAAAATCGCTACACTCGATTGATGAAATTGAAGCAAGACGGAATGGTGAAGGAATACCGGCAGAAATTTGAGAAGTTTACCATCGGGTTGAAAGACCTGAGCAGCGCAGCGCGAGAAGGGATGTTTGAGAGTGGGCTGAAGGAGGAGATCCAGAGTGAGATGAGGAAACTAAAGCCCATTGGGCTTAAGGCCAAGATGATGATGGCCCAAATTATCGAAGATGATATGAAGGTGAAAGAGCCCAGTCCAGGAAGCACCCGAAAAAATGACGTCAGGAGGCACGACAGTCACACCCCGGACAATCGGGTCGGGTGGTTTGCTGAGTACCAATGGGTCGCGAGTGTTTACGTTTAGCCCTAATCGTTCGGCCGGGGCGACGACGGGGACGCAACAGACACCGAACACCACCATAACAACAACTCCGGTGAGCAAAGGGCCCTATAAACGCCCGAGTAATGCAAAAATGCGAAGCAAACGGGAGAAGGGTTTGTGTTTTCTCTGTGATGAACCATTTTCTCCAATCCACCGTTGTAAGCGAAAAGAGCTTCAGAATTGGAGGTCGTGGTGGCTCGCGAGAGTGAAGGAGGACAGGAGAGAGAGCTGTTAAAGGCGGATGAGACAGAGGAGTTGGGGAAGGTGCGACCGAAGTTGCCTCGTTATCCTTAAATTCTTTGGTCGGCTTTTAGCTCGTCGAAAACGCTGAAAGTACGAGGGAAAATTGGTAGATACGACGTGGTGGTATTGATTGAAAATGGCGCCACCCACAATTTTATATCAGCGAAATTGGTAGAAATGGCCAAGCTCCATGTGGAAACAACTGCAGGTTGTGGAGTGATCTTAGGAACGGGGGAGTCCGTACGTACATCAGGGGTTTTTCAAGGGGTAATACTAAATCTCGCTGAACTATCTATTATACATGATTTTTCCCCTTCCTTTGGGCAGTGCAGATGTAATTTTGGGCATCGCATGGCTGGAAACGTTGGGCAAGATTATGTTTGACTATCGGGCATTGACGATGAAATTTTATGTGAATGACTGGATAATTCAGCTTCGAGGTGATTGCAGCTTAGTGAAGACTCAGGTTTCGCTCAAATCTATGATGAAATCATTCAAGGAGGAGGACCAAGGGTTGCTGATCGAACTAAATTTCTTAGAAAAAGGGAGTCAGAAAGATGTAGAAGTTCGCGGAGGGGTGTTAGAGGAAGTGGATAAGGAGATCGCAGAGGTGCTAGAGAATCATAAAGAAGTCTTTGAACCGCTAGGGAACCTACCACCAATCCGCGAACAGGATCATGCGATCGAATTGGTTGCGGGAACATTGTCATCCCATCACTTCGTGGCCAATGCAAGTAAATGCCAGTTTGAGGCAACTCAAATTGAGTACCTTGGACACTTGGTCTCGGCGAACGGGGTAACGGCTGATCCATCTAAGCTTGAAGCGATGACTAGTTGGCCAAGCCCTAGGAACATTAAACAGTTAATGGGTTTTTTGGGACTGATCGGGTACTACCGGAAGTTTGTAGCGAACTATGGGGCAATTGCAATGCCACTAACACAGTTGTTGAAGAAAGGGCAGTACGAATGGACGGGTAGCGCCGGGAAGCATTCCAACGATTAAAGCACGCAATGAGCGATGTATCAGTGCTTAAGTTACCCGATTTCAGCCAACCGTTCGTGGTGGAAACAGACGCTTCAGGAGTGGGTATTTGAGCCGTGTTAATGCACGACAATCGCCCGGTGGCTTATTTTAGCAAGGCATTACCACCAATGCATCGACATAAGGCAGTTTACGAACGCGAACTAATGGCTATAGTGTTTGCCATACAAAAGTGGCGACCGTATTTGCTTGGGCGGTGGTTGATCGTGCGAACAGACCAGAAGAGTGAAGTTTTTGCTAGAAGAGCGAGTGATCGCCGGGGAATATCAAAAGTGGGTTGCGAAACTTTTGGGCTACGATTTTACCATTGAGTATAAACACGGACTCGAAAATATAGTCGTCGATGCCTTGTCGAGACGACCAACGATTATGGAATTGGGGATCTTCACAGAGCAAGTGATGGAGGACCCTAAGTTGAGGGAGATTCGTTCAACGTTATTGGTAGGGCAAACAGGTCCTGATGGCTTTGGCCTTCGCGGCGACTTGCTTTGTTTCCGGGGGCGAATTGTGTTAACACCCACATCACCAACAATTCCATTGTTATTGTAGGAATTCCATTGTGGACCAATGGGAGGACATCAAGGAGTGCTGAAAACGTACCAGCAAATGGCTCAGGAGGTGTATTGGTCGGGAATGAAAGCTCGCGTCCGAGCCTTCATAGTCGATTGTGCGACCTGCCAGCAGGCCAAACGTTTAACATTGGCCCCGGCCGGGTTATTACAAGCCTTACCCATTGTAAAGACCCGACCTAAATAGAGTCCTAAACCTAAATCTTTACTACATGCATGACTTAAAGCAGATAAATTAAAATCTATGGAAGTCTAGAAACAAGCTCGATTTAAACTTAAACATTTATTAAATCATTCTGGCCAGATATTAAAACAAATCAAATAACTTCATTCATACTTCAAAATCAAATGAGCTTGCAGACAATCATAGTTCATAAAACCTGAGGGCTCTGTGCCCTTAACTAAATGCAATGAAATCTATAATAGTGTTTAAACCTTAAAAACAACCCAGAGTTCAACTTTAAAATAACTTAAATAAAAACCCCATGATCTCATCCACTCCTCCAGCCATCAGCGCCGTTCATTCTGGTTACCTGTGGAACCACATTTATAATAAGGGTGAGCAACCAAAGTTACTCAGTAAGAATCCCCAATCGGGGTACAGTGCGTTAATTACCATCATCTAGCTAAACGTATAAAGGGTACTACTACTAACTTTCTTACATGCTTAACGTTCATACTGGAATTCAAACATAACATACATAACATCATAACATCATAACATCATACTAATAACTGATAGCTACTAACTGATAACTGAAAGTACACTGAACTCAAGATCCCGAGGGAGCTCTCTACTCGGTGCTGTAATGAGCATAAACATGTACACATGTTGCAGGTACCAGGTGAAGCTGGGTCTAGAGCTACCTGACCTGGTCCTGGTTCGCATGTTCTGATAGCTGGATTGGTGTCGCTGACAACAGGGGTGCGAGACCTCGACAGTAAACTATTGGCAGCCATTCGACACCATACGCCCTAAGCTAGGAAACGTCCTGAGTAGGCTTACACTCTAAGGATCGAACCTAACACTGACAGGCGACAATCTTGGCCATTGTCGACATGCTGAGACTGTGTCGACGGTTGGGGACGGTGCTAGCATCGTCATCTTCCCAACCCTGATAGGTGAACTTGGCCACTAACCAAGACTGCGGACTGGACCACCTCCATGGTGAACTGGACCATGGGGACAGGTCAGAGATGATAGGCAAACTTGGCCTTCTCTGCCTGGGTGCTTACTGACGCACTAGTCCGGATGATGACTCTTTCTACTCTAGGCTAACATACATAATATTCAGCCAGTCATCATCAAATAATCTACATGCAAGTCCTAACATTTCTGAATAGCAGTAAATCACCTAGCATGATACTATTTCAGTAAATACATGGACAACATGCTTGCATGGAGACAACATAACAACTTCCATTCTAAAAACATTCATCATACATTTAACAGATAATTCAGCATGCAATAGTATCCTACATACAGAAAGCTATTCTAGTTGCTAACGAGCTGTCCACAAACCCTCTGATAAGGAATCCTTACCTTGGCCGAATAACGAGACAAAACTACGCAGCTGACACCGAAATAAACCAAAATCTGCTTCTGACCCTGGTTTCGCTGTAGCGAAGAACTAGCGATACGAACCTTGGCCTACACTTCTCATTCTGATCAAGCAAAACATACAACTTTCGTTACTAACAAGGATTTACAGCTTCTGCAAACAGAAAGGTGAAACGAAGCTTACCGCGATACCACTGACACTGAACTTGCTGAAGCGAAAGCTAGCTACAAGGCCTCTATTCGTTGGCTAGCGAACAGACACAGACGAACCTCCCTGCAACCGAACACACCAAACAGAAGACGAATCGATCGATGGAGTACCCACATCAACTAAACTGCAATCGGTAGAGAGCCTCTGATTCTTCAGCAACGAACAAGCAACGCAAAACATAAAGCTTAACAAGTCAAAAACAACCCTTAGCTAAACGAAGGAAACGAAGCGACAGAATCGTAAACTCTACCTGACTAACTGAAATTCGCTGCGGTGAAAGCTGACGAACACGAAGCGAAACTGGGCAACGATGATCCTGAAGAACAAGTTGAAGAACATCAATAGAAACCCAGAAATCAGAACCTCGAAACGTTAAATCAACCCCCCAAATGGTACGAATCCGAAGAAGAAACAAGAACGGAGATAATACCTTACAAAATTGACGAACTTGCTGCTTGAAGAATCCGATCGAAGGAGAAGAATAACAAGATAGAGCTCGACTTTTGGTTGAGAGAAAGGAAAGTGAAGAACAAGGCTTCTCGGCTGGGAATGAAGGGGGTGACGAATTCGTAACGGCTGAAATGAAGAAGAGCCATTCGGAAACGTAACGGCTGAAAGAAGAAGGGCCGTTCGGAAATATAACGGCTGAAAGAAGTCAAGGTTGACTTCGCCGAAGGGTTTTGCTAGAGCGAAGCTCAGCGAAGGCGAAACACGAAGAGCTTATTTTCCCTTCTTAAAAAAACAACTTCTTTCCTCCTCAAGCAACGGTCCGAAATCTCGGGTCGTTACAATACTCCCTCCTTGGGAAACTTCCATCCTCGGAAGTCACTGCTACTGGAACAACTCCGGGTAGTTCCTTCTCATCTCACCTTCTAATTCCCAGGTAGCTTCTTCTGATTTCTGACTAAAATTGAAGCAGTTAGTACGTGGGCCAGGCCGTCTTCAGTCTCAGAGATTCGCAACCTTCTGGGTTTAGCAGGGTATTATCGACGATTTGTTCAGGGGTTCTCAGCTATAGCAGCACCTTTGATCAGATTGACTAGAAAGGGAGTTGACTTTGTCTGGGACGACAGTTGTGAAGAAAGTTTTGCTCAGTTGAAGCTTCGTTTAACTACAGCTCCAGTTCTGGCAGTTCCAGAGGGTTCAGGTGGTTTCATCGTTTACAGTGATGCTTCGAAGTATGGGCTGGGTTGTGTGTTGATGCAGAATGGTAAGGTAATAGCTTATGCATCAAGGCAGTTGAAAACTTATGAGCAGAATTACCCTACCCACGATATGGAGTTAGCAGCCATTGTCTTTACCCTTAAGATTTGGAGGCATTACCTGTATGGAGAGAAAATCCAGCTATTTACGGATCACCAGAGCCTAACGTATTTCTTTACTCAGAGAGAGTTAAACATGAGGCAAAGGAGGTGGTTGGAGTTAGTTAAGGATTATGACTGCGAGATCCTTTACCACCCAGGAAAAGCAAATGTTGTAGCAGATAATTTAAGTAGAAAGACTTCGCATTCTTCAGCCTTAACGAACCCCTAGAGTTATATTAGAAAGGACCTCGAGAGGGCCGGCATAGAAGTTATGCTCGGCGAGGTCGTAGCCCGAGTGGCCCAGTTGACCATTCGGCCTACAATCCAGTAGAGGATCATTGACGCTCAATTAAATGATCCTAAGTTAAATGACATGTTCGAGAGGGTTCAGGCTGAAGAAGACGTTGACTTTTCAATCTCTGCAGATGGAGGTTTAAGGTTCAGGGGACGTCTGTGTGTTCCCGCAGACGAGGATATCCGTTCAGAGTTATTAACCGAGGCCCACACTTCGCCGTTTGTGTGGCATCCCGGTGGTAACAAGATGTATCAAAATCTTAAGCAGACAGTTTGGTGGATGGGTATGAAGAGAGAGATTGCTCAGTTCGTCAGCAGGTGTCTCACTTGTCAGCAAGTGAAGGCGCCTAGACATAAACCTGCAGGGTTACTTCAGCCACTCGGTGTTCCGCAGTGGAAATGGGAAGAGATTAGTATGGACTTCATCTCTGGTGTGCCCAAGACTCAGAGAGGTTACACTCAAATCCTAGTTGACGTAGACCGGTTAACCAAGTGTGCGCACTTCCTTCCCGGTAAATTAAATTATACCGTGGAGTAGTGGGCACGATTATTTCTTGAGCAGATTATCAGAAATCACGGTGTTCCCATCAAGATTATCTCCGACTGGGATTCTCGTTTCACATCCAGGTTTTGGAGAGCACTTCAAGAAGGTTTGGGTACCGAATGTAACTTCAGTACAACGTTTCACCCTCAGACCGATGGACAGACTCAGAGGGTAATCTAGATCTTAGAGGATATGTTAAGAGCTTGTATGTTGGACTTTCCCGGCAGTTGGGACCATTCGACCATTCAGATGACTCCGTTTGAAGCGTTGTATGGCAAGCGTTGTAGATCGCCAGCCTTTTGGGATGAGGTTGGGGATAGACAAGTTTGGGGTCCCGAGTTGTTGCAGTTAACCAACGAGGCAGTGCATAAAATTAAGGCCAGAATGTTGACAGCTCAGAGCAGGCAGAAAAGCTACACCGATGTTAGGCGTAGGGACTTAGAATTTGAAGTTGGTCAGCATGTGTTCCTTAAGGTTGCACCGATGCGTGGTGTTCTGAGATTTGGAAAACGGGGCAAGTTGAGCCCTAGCTTTGTTGGACCTTTCGAGATCCTCGAAAGGATAGGATTAGTAGCTTACAGATTAGCTTTACCACCATCCTTGGCTGCAGTGCATAGTGTCTTTCACATATCGATGCTCTGTCAGTATATTCCAGATCCGTCGCACGTTATTAAGTACGAGCCTCTTCAGATAAATAAAGATTTGAGTTACGAAGAAAGACCAGTTAAGATTTTAGCTTTTGAGAAGAAAGTGTTGAGAAATAAAAGTATAGATCTTGTAAAGGTTCAGTGGCGCAGCCATAAAGCAGAGGAAGCTACATGGGAGTTAGAGGCTGAGATGAGAAGGAACTACCCGGAATTGTTCCAGTAGCAGTGACTTCCGAGGACGGAAGTTTCCCAAGGAGGGAGTATTGTAACGGCCCGAGAATTCAAACCGTTGTTGTGGTGGAAAGGAGTTGTGTGTGTTTAAGCAAAGGGAAAAAAAGTTCCTTACTTTCGCTTCGCTGGGTTTCGCTCCAGCGAAACCTCGTTGATGAAGTTGGCTAAGTTCTCCTTTGACCCTTTGGGTTCCAAAACCGCCAAGAGCCTTGACCCTTCAGTTACAGCAGTTACGTTTCACCCTCTTCAAGCAGCCGTTACGTTTTGTCACCATTCATTTCCAGTCGAACCAATCAGCCTCCAAACGGTTGTTCTTCACATTTTCTCCCAGCCGAGTAAGCTTGATCTTCAACCAAGCCTTTTTATTCTTGCGTGTTCTTCATCGAGTTCTCCAGCTTATTCTTCAGCGACCGATTCGTCCAACCGTTTTCGTTGCAAGGTAAATTCTTTCCCTTGTTCGTCTTCAGCTTCGATTCGTTATGGGTTAGATTGTTCGGGGTTTTGTCTCACGAATTCTGGGTTTTGGTTGTGTTATTCAGCTTGTTCTTCATGTTCATCGTCTGCCCAGTTTCGCCTCGATTTCCGCTAGTCTTCGCCGCAACGAGTTTCAGTTATCCAGGTAGAGACAGTTCTTTTCTGATGATTGTTGTCTCGTATTCATTCGACTTAGATAAAGACTGTTCTAATGTGATTGCTGGTTTATTGTATGTTTCTGCCTTGTTTCCGTCGGCCAGCAGCACTGAAGTCGATCTCGTTCGTTAGCTTGTTCGTTTCCGACGAAATCGTGGTTTGAGGCCAGCGGAGTTTTGGTTGCAGTAGTTGTTCTAGCGAGCACTTCGTCTACGGCTTTTGGTGTTCTTCTTCGGTGGGTTTCGTCAGTAGTAGTTCGTTAGCCAGCGAACAGAAGTTTTGCCGCGTACAACTTAGTGGTAAGTCTCGCTGTTGCCCTTGTTTTGTTGATTCGCGAGCCTTTCGTTAGTAACGAATATTTGTTTGTTGTCTGCTTGGCTAGTGAAGTTGGTATCCAAAAGCGGTTCGCTAGTTTTCGCTATAGCGAACCCAAGGGCAGTAGCGGAATTGTAGTTTTGTTGGGGTTTCTGTTGCGTGGTATTGTCTCGTTAATCGGCCAAGGTAATGATTCCTTATCGTAGGGTTTGTGGACAGTACGTTAGCAACTAGAATAGCTTGATGTATGTTTGATACTATTGCATGCTGAAGTATCTGTTTGACGTATGATATATGAATTAGAATGAACGTTTGATTAAAAATTTTTCCATGTAAACATGTTGTCCATGTATTTGCTGAAATAGTACCATGCTAGTTGAATTGCTACTAATCATAAAAGTTAGGACTTGCATGTAGAATATTCCCAGTAGTGAATATTCTTCAGTTGTTCCCTAGAAGTGAACAATAAGTATGTTATGTAGAATATTCCCCAGTAGTGAATATTCTTTAGTTGTTCCCCAAAAGTTAACAATAAGTATGTTATGTAGAATATTCCCCAGTAGTGAATATTCTTTAGTTGTTCCCCAGAAGTGAACAACAAGTATGTTTTGTAGAATATTCCCAAGTAGTGAATATTCTTCTGTTGTTCCCCAGAAGTGAACATTATGCATGTTTAGTTGAATATTCCCCAGTAGTGAATGTTCAACGGTTGTTCTCCAGTTATGAACACTATGTTTGAAACCATGCTATGAATGTTATGATTGTTTTACTAGTATGTATGTTTAAGCATGTTAAAGTAGTTAGTTGTAGTACCTCTTATACTTCTAACTAGATGATGGTAGTTAACGCTATGTACCCCCGTTAGGAGATTCTTACTGAGTAACTTTGGTTGTTCACCCTTATTATAATTGTGGTTCCACAGGTAACCCGAATGAGCGGCGCTGATGGCTGGAGGCGTGGAAGTGATCATGGAATTTTATTAAGTTGTTTTTAAAAGTTGAACTCTGAGTTTTCATTAAGGTTTAAGACAGTGTTTTAAGTTTCACAGCATTTAGTTAGGGCTCAGAGCCCTCAGGTTTTATGAACTATGTTAGACTGCAAGCTCTATTATTTTTGAAGTATGAATGAAGTTATTTGAATTGTTTTAATATCTGGCCAGAATGATTTTAATAAATGTTTAAGTTTAAATCGAGCTTGTTTTTAGACTTCCATAGATTTTAATTTATCCGCTTTTAAGTCATGCATGTAGTAAAGACTTAGTTTTATGACTCTATTTGGGTCGGGTCTTTACATTTGGTCTCTCAATTTTGAAAGGCTCGTAAATTTTCCATTAAAATAAGTCCTTACAAAATTTGTCAAAGTATGCTCAAATTCATCTAATTTGACACCACATGTTAAAAATGTTAAAAATGCGTTGTTTCCATCTATGTTTGCTTGTCTACATTTAAAAATGCGTTTATGCTCGGTTATGTTTAGCATTAGAGTAACTAGGTTGGAATATTATGTTAACCACCTAGAGGAGCAGTTAGCTCAGTCCTTGTAGACTCGTGATGCGTGATGTTTTCGTGTTATTGA
>JBBMEF010077249.1:0-10060 GCA_037832685.1 Sicyos baderoa | reverse complement strand
TATAATAATATACTAAATTTTAAATTAATTTAAATAACAAATAAAATTAAATAAATTTTTAAATAACATTGAAAAAATATAATATTAAATATTATATTAATAAATTAAATATTTATTATTTTTATTATATACAAACATCACTTCACTTTCTTTCTTATCAAACATAAATCTATTATCACTTCTCTTCCTTTCCTTTTTCACCAAATATAAATTTACTTTTCCTTCCCTTCCTTTTTTTTCTCTTCTCACCGTAGTCAAACATGCCCAAAGTAACTAGTCTATCTTATAAATGTATCAACAAGAGCCTGCCTTTATCAACATCTTGTATAACTATAAGGTTATAAATTTGAATCATCCTTTTCAAATATGTTAAATAACAAAAAAAAAAAAAAAAGTATTTTATAAATTCCCTTATTTTGAACTTATTTTTGGCGGTTTTATTAGTAAGCCCGCGGGAAGACGGCGTGGGTGGCGGCGGAGAAGAGAATAGGACGGCGGCGGAGTGGGCTGTTTTAAGAGCTAAAGGGGGGAAATCCGGCGGCGTGGGCTCCAACATCAGCCACAAGCCGGGGAAGCAGAAGAACGCAGCTTCCAATTTGGTTAACTCTAAAATTACTTTGCTGCCAATTCTTCTGCTCACATCCTATTTCTAAATGTTTTAATTTTTTTTTTTTTTTTTTTTTTAGTTGATGTTTATGGAATAATGTGAATGCTCTGAACTGTTTTCTTTTAATGACATCATTTTACTTATATGAAATTGAGTTTTTTGGTCAATTACAAATTTTCATGTTCAATTAATCACAAAATTAAATTAATTTTGGGTCAATAACAAATTGAATTTTTCCAAAATTAATTTAAACAAAAATTGTTATTTGGAGTTTGGATCGATTCAAATAAAAGTCAAATCTAAAAGGTAAGTACAAATTGTACTAAAAAAAAAAAGGTAAGTACGAATTAACAAGTTCAAATCCAAACAGTTACATGCTTGGGCTGAAACACCTCTAAAGCCCAAGCCCATAGTTGAATTAATTTTTCTTCATTTAAAAAAGTTATTATATTTGAAATTTAGGAGACTCGAACATACTTTTGAAACTCAAAATTAGTATTTAACTATCAAGTTTCTCAAATACAAAGAACATACTTTACATTCTTTAAATCAAACATTCGACAAGTTCAAAGATCGATTTAACTATCAACACTAATAACTTTAAAATCAAGTTGCAAAGTTTTCGAGACAAATTACAAAGCACTCAAAACAAGTCAAAAATCAAGAAAAGTTGTAAAGCTATCTAACAAGTTTAACTTTGAGAACAAGTTACGGAGTTCTCCGGACAAATTAATCTAGAAAAACAAATGTAAACTTTTGAGACAAGACAATCATGAAAACAAGGTGGAAAGTCCTCAAGAAAATCCAATCTTGAAAACAGGTTATGAAACCCTCGAAATAAGTCAAACTAAAGGATAAATAACAAAGCTCTTGAAACAAATGAAGATTTAACTATAAAGCTCTTAAAACTTTTATTATTTAATATATATAGACATGAATTTTTTATAACCGGTCATCATACTGCATGCATATTATAAATATTAGGATAATTATTTGTAGACGTACTATTTTTATAATTTAGTTAACAGAAAACAAAAATGAATGTCATAAAAATATTATATTTTAATTAAAAACATAGTGAAAATTAAACTAGATATATGTTTTAGTCTAAATGTTTAGAGTTTTGTGATGTAAAGTGATACTTTGTTTTTCATTTTTTTTTTCTTAACGTTTTAATAATTCTTTTGTCCATAGTACGTTCTCGGACGTTTGTTTTAATAATTTTTTTAAATACAATAGAAAATTATAGTACATGGCAGGTTTAAAATAATAATAAAAATAATAATCTACGATATTATGATAAATCTACACGTAGTCAATTAGCCAAATTTAAATTACAAAATACAAACAAAAAAAAAAAATAATAATAATAATAATAATAAAAAGAAAAAGAAAAAGAGTTGAAATCAAATTCCTAACTTATCTTTTAGGATATGTTTGGCTTATCAACTTGATCCAAGAAAGGCAAGGAATCTAAACATTAATTTTTTACATTAAAATACTATGTACACTCATCTATTTAGCTTAAAGTAGGTCTTACTTTTATCCATTAATTTTTTATTATATTTTTTAGTGCATTTGAAATATAAAGACCAAAATTCATGATTTCATGAGAAATATTATGTGTCAATTATCGGTCGGTCATATTCGTTCGGCGATCTCTTGATATATGTCTGCAAATTCTTATATTTTCAATAATTAAAAAAAGATTAATTATAGTTTAAATAGATATAATATTTGCAAACAATATAGTTTTAACTACATTTTAAATCATTTATAATTGAGAGCTTACCACCAGTATTATTGAATAAAATATATTTAGGAAAATAATATGAACAAAAATATGTGTTACGGTCAATGGAAAAGAAATATCTGAAGGCTCTGAGAAAAAAAAATATCTGAAAACTGGAAAATGTATTTTTCGAAGCGTTAAAATAATAAAAACAATTTTAATATTGTCATATTATCAAAATAATAATAATAATATGTCACTGCCACGTAATAAATATTCTAGTTTTCGAATTGCCAATCCCAACTTGACTTCTTGACTTTTGACACCAATAATTTCAAACCGTTTAAACCATTATTTTCGTTTAAATTTCTTCTAACAGATTTCTTGTTTTTTCAGATGTTAGTTGTGATTTTTTAATCACTTAAAAAAAGTGGTGATTTTTTAACCGAGAGCAATTTTAATAGTAATTTAAATAAGAAAAATTATATTGAATAAACTCTCATCACAAAAAAATTAAAATATAGATAAATTTTAAAATATTTATATAATCACTAATATATTTTAATATTATTTTATAAATACTCATAAATACAATATTATGAAGAAAAAAAAGTGTGACGACATTCATTATTTCCGTGATTATAATTGCTAATTTTTATTTTTTTAAAATGACTATATTTTAATTATTTTCTAAATTTGATTAATTCTATAAGTTCCAAATATATAAATTTCTAAAATTATTTTTAGGATATTTGGGTAGAGATGATTTTGAAAATGTTTTCTTTTTAAAAAAATTAATCTAATTTTAAGATCCCGTTTGATAACCATTTTGTTTTTAGTTTTTGTTTTTAAAATTTAAGCTTACAATAATTTTTTATCATATGTTTTTTCTTATTTGGATATTTACATCCTACCTAGTACCTATATTCTTAGAAGCCAAACTAAAATTTGGAAACAAAAAAGAAGTAATTTCTAAAAATTTGTTTTGTTTTTGAAATTTAGTTAGCATTCATATACTTTCTTAAGAAAAGATAGATATATGATAAGAAAGATGAAATATATTGTAGGAAATTTCAGTAAAAGTAAGCTCAATTTTTAAAAACTAAAAACTAAAAACAAAAAATCAAATAGTTTTCAAATGGGACCTAAGTTATTGAATTAGAGCCTTAGTTGATTAGTGTGTGTTGGGTTTTTACTAATAATAATAGATAAACAAATTACCTTTCTTTCGCAGCGGAATTCACACCAAACCCAAGATGAATAGTAGAACAATCCACCGAGAATAATCACGAGGACTATACTCTTTGTTCACAGCCTAAATCCTTTTCTTTCCAAGTGTCAAATGGAAATCTCACTTAGAGAATAGAGAATGAGAAATATTCTTCTCTTCTTGTTGTCTTTTTCTTCTCAAAACACATGTCTATATATATGCATGAGAATTGAGTTACATTTAACCTTAAGTTACAATTTATTTATTTTCTAACAAATAGACAAATAAATAATCAACAAGAAACTTAATATTATATTAAGTAAATAGTAACTTAAGTAAATTGTAACTTAACTATTAATTAATTAAATAACATATATTTAATTAATTATATTAAGTAAAATTACTTATATTACTTACACTACATCTTCTGTGCAATATTGTCTTCTCTCACAATCATAATCTTCAACTCTGAGAATTATAATATACTCGACCATAAAAAGTATAACACTTGAAATATTACATTCCAAGATTTCTCTTCTTCGTCCCATGTTCATACACCTTACTAAAAATTATGGTGTAACTTCCACCTACTTAGCTTACCCTGGAAGTTCTCCAGCCATCGACATAACTACCACCATACACCTTACATAACTGTCAAGTCAATGCACATGTGCAAACTTGTGGAACTGCTAACAATCTCATCCTCTACCATGGCAAAGCGAACATACCATGAGGATGATTTCTTTCTTTCTTTAGAAGAAGTCACATGAGATGAAAAACCTTCATTAATTACCGTAAGTGTAAGCAGAAAATAACTGAGAAATTAAAAAAGATAAACAATAAAAAATAACACAATAATTTACGTGGAAAAACTCCAAAATTGGAGAAAAAAGCCACGGACAAAAAGAGCTTCCACTATATGATAAATTGTTACAATCACACAAATTCTTTTTCAGACCACACTCAACATAAACACTCTCTTCAAAGCTTATGCTACTCATACCCTATGTCTCACTCTCTACAAGAGAATATAAAAGAAATTTAACTAGAGTCAGTACACCATAAGCTCAAAGCGCTTTTGACTGGGATGCTTTTTGAAACCAAAGCCAGTTGCTTTATTTATAGTGCTTGGAGCACACGACTTCCTTTTAACTTTTCGATTCCTAGAACCTTTCTAATTCCTTGAATCATTCCGATGGTAGAAAATTTTCTTCCTAATATTTTTCCAAATCCCTAACAGAATCTTCAAAAAATCACAAAGTTTCCCTCGTTTCATGATATACATTAAATTCTCCATACTAAATGAGCTACCTTTAAAGATCATTGCACCAAAGGAGCTATGAGGACCTCAATTGTTGCCAATATTTTAGTTAGTGCAAATTGGGTAATTCCTCGATAGGGTATTAGGGTAAAGGGAAATAGGGATAGTTTTGGGGTATAAATTATGTAATGAAAGGAGAGTGAAAGAGAGGTCTTATTTTGAAGACTAAGTCATAGGATTTGTTCGGTGCTCTCGAACATCACTCGTTAGCAATCGTTTTTCTTTTTCTTTTACCTTGCTATTTTCATTAGCGTTTGTAATAAAGTGTAGCCTAAATTATGAGTACTTACTCTTAAATATTGAGAAGTTCTATTGTTATTTCTATTATTGGTGTTTGATCGATATTGTACTTACTCTCTAAAATTTGCAAAACCTTTTGCTATTTGCAAATTCACCCAGTTTCAATTATTAATTAAAAAGTAACCCAAAACTATTGGTAATTGTAAATGAGCAAAACTTGCATCCCTCCCGGTAAGGAGGCAGTGTCCTTACCTTCCACGTGATCCACTCACAGCCACAATTTCTTTCTCTTCTCTTTTTTTTTTAAACATCATTTTCTTTTTCTATTAAACTAACATTTTCAATTTATTATTAATATATTTATATATATATTTTAAATGGTTACTAAAGCTAATGACAACATAACTAAATAAATAATAAAGCTAATGACAATTTCGTAAATAGTTTCATTATTTACCCAATATTATTTATTTTAACTTATTAATTCTAAATTAAGAATTTAAACTAAAATTTGGTTTATATAGTTTTATGAAATTAAAGTTTAATCCTATACTTTCAAAAACTAGAATTTAATTTTATGGTTTAATACGGATAGAACTTGGTACATTTAGTTTTTTTAAAAAAATAAAATTGAATTTAGTTTCTATAGTTTAATAAAACCTAAAATAAAGTCAAATTCGTTCTTAATCGAGGTGAATTAAATACGTTGAAATTTATCATTCATACGTAAAATATGTAATTTTTTTATTCAATCCATCACTTAACTTACAATTTCATCATTGACACATGAGTAAAACTATTAAATAATAGATTTACTAATAAATAGAAATGTCAAGTACTTTTAAGTTTAGGACTAAATTTTAATTTTTTAAATTATAACGATTAAATTATTTTTTTTCTTTAAATTTCTTCAGATCATATAGATCAAACTTATAATTTATTATTTAAACTATTAATGTGAAATATTATAAATTATGTAACTTAAAATTAATGATGGTTTCACAAAAAAAATATATATATATAAATATATATATATATATATAATGAAAAGAAATTAATATTAGCTAAGAGAGTATAAGATATTACAACAAATTTGTTTAGTTGATAAAAAAGAAATTAATATTAGCTAACAATGATTGAAAAATAAAGCTATTGTTACATGGACAATTGTCAACTCTATATTTGTTCCAGCAGGATTTTTTATTTTTTTTTCTCTTCTTAGTTCTATTTTTTTTTTTTTTTTTTTTAAACCATCTTGATCAATCTTAAAACTATTTTTAAATGTATTAGATATATTATATGTTGAATATATATATATATATATATATATTTCATATTTCATATTTTGAAATTTAACGTGTTTATCATTTTTATCAAGTAATTATATAAATTTATTTTAATAAAGTTGAATATGTTGAAATATCTGTCATTTTTTTTCTCTTATTTTATAAGGAAGCTTATTAAATTTTTAATTTAAATTGTATGCGTTATTTTAAATTTTATTTTTGCATGCCAATTTTATTTAAATATAATTTAACTTCTCCCCTAATAATAATAAAAATTCATAAATCACTCAAAAATTTTAATGTTAGTAACAATTAAATCTTTAAACTCTTAAATTGATCCATCCCCATTTTTGAAGTTTTACGAATTCTTCGGAGATTCTCAGGTGTGAAAAGAAAGTAGATTTGTCCATGAAATATTTTCTTATAAAAAAAATCAATGCCATCTTTTTAAAAAAAAAAAAAATCTTTTTAAATATAAATGTCAATTTTGTTACAAAATTCATAACATCTTTTATTTTTCCTCTCATAAATTCAATTTACTTTATTTATTTAAAATATTTGTTTTATTATATTTTTTTAATCTAACCAATGTTTATCAATAATTTTTTTTAAATACATAACATTTTCTTTTCCTTATGGACGACAAGATTATGCATTTGAAAAATATAATAAAATAAATATTTTGAATAAATTGAATTTATTTTATTGGAATAAAAAGAGAAAGATTATGGATTTTGTAACATTGCTAAAAAGATTTTATGGGTTTATTTATAAAATAGAGTTGACCTTCATTTATAGATTTAATCTACCATTGTTTAACGTAAGCACCCTCCCTCCTTTCGGAAGGGATGAAGTTTTACTCGTTGTAAATCAGTCAATTGGATCAAAATCACCGAAATACTCCATAATTACGTTTAAATTCTCAAAACTTTAATACAAACAAAACTATGAAATTTAAAATTACAAATAAAGTCTAAAAAACTTTGTGTCGTCTTAGTGATGATAAGATAAAAATTTGTTTCTCGGTCGTTTTATGGACTATTTTGAATTAAAAGTTTAATTTGCTATGACTTTTACAATTCTACAAGAGTGGTTGTTACATCAATTTAGATTTCGATTATGTTTAGATTCTCTCCTATATTGATTCTGAACATTTACCTTTGCTGTATATGTATGGCAACCATACATGTCACTAGCGTCAATTGTAGTCCTAAGTTTTCAAATGTGCATACCTTAATTTTATTTTAAACATTCTATTTCTAATTGGAAACTCTAATGTTTTTTTTGTTAACCTATCTAAGATGATATACTTGATTAATAGTAGTATTTCAATATATTATTCTTGTGTTGTTAGATTTTATTGATTTACTTTTTATTCATATGTTATTAACTTGTTAATTTATTTTCGTGTAAAGTTTATCGAAATATTTTAAGAGTTGTTTGTCTGGCTGGTATGGGCAGGTATAATATAATCTGCCCATCATATCAATGTTTAGCGCCCATCATACTAATGTTTAGCTCATTGTTATGAATTTGATTTACTTGATATTCGATATTCGTGCTCCAATATTTTTTTTACTCAATCCATATATTTTAGGGTAAAAGGCTGCAGACGAGTCTGTTTTTTTACCTATATAAATCATATGCGACAGTTTTATAACAACATTTTTACTTAAATGACGGCATATATTTAATTATTTTTTCCCTCCTTTTTGTTTACGAGATGTTATGTTGCACGTGTCAATATTTTATTATAATTTTATTTTTATAATATTTTTAACTATATTTTCATTCAAGTATAATTAGTATGCATATAAAAAAAATGATAAATATATGAAAAAATTATTTAAAAATAAGAATTTGTACGTGTGTTCAAATTATACCTATCAATATAAAAAAAAAGTGAGGGATAAATTTTATATAGAACCTAAATTTTTTTTAATAAAAATTATGATTATTATGACTTACATACTTGCAAACTTGTCAAAACACAATTAACCGCCATAATTGACATATTCTCAACCGAAAGACTACAGTACACTCAAATGTTCTCAACCATAATTTAATATATATATATATATATATATATATATATATATATATATTCAAATTAAATAAATAGTATAATACATATTTTAACTTATATATTATGTTATTTTTTTATAATTCACTTCAAAATTTCTCATACATTGGGCACAAATTAATTTTATCATCGGTTAGAATTAAATTTCATTACTTAGATCATTTTTTTCTAAATTTTTTTTTTTTTGTTTAATCCATTTTTTTTTTTAAATACTCGAAGGTTATTTTGTTATACATAATAAGTTTGCTAGAGAGATCTCTTCCTTGCAGCAATATTATTTAAGAAAACTTTTGTGAATGATTGATATATCATCTCAAATATAACTTGTGCACATATGAGTTTAAACTTGGTTTTTGGTCTAACTAATTAGACTTGACCTATTTTAATTTTGACTAAAATTCCAAATAAATCAGTTTTAATCTATTTAATTTTGGGATAATATTGATTCATAATTTGCCCAAAATATAATTTAATTTCGTCATTAATTTTTAAGATAATGACTTGGCGAGCTTTGATTCGTAGATATAGAAGCTCTTGTTTATAGAGTTTTCATGAACTTCAAATAAGCTTGGCTCGACCTATTTTAACCTAAAATCTATGAATTTAGTAAAAAAAATTTAGAAAAAAAATATCTTATTTTTTGCATTATGAAGATGATTAATATTTTTAAATAATTTAAACACATTTTAAATAAGTGACAAATTTGTAATTTAGAGTGTGACTTGAGGAATAAAATCGTTCAAAAATGATTTTTCTCAACCCACGCTCTAAGATAGTATGATATGATTTCCTTTTTCCTCCTCCGATCTCCATTTTTATTTTCTTTCTCACTTCTTCTTTTCATTCCCTTATACTTTTTTATTTGTAAGGTCAAGAAAAATGGAGGTGAAATTAAAGAAATGGAGATGAAATTAAAGAAACACATAAAACTTTCTATCCCAAATTAGAAAGATACCATAAAAACATAACTCCATGCCTGAGAAAGAAATATGAGGTTTTTGCACGATTAGATTAAATTGAAAAAGTATTTACAATATTAAGCAAAAAATATATATATATTTAGCAATCATACACAAATATATATATATAAATAATATTTTTTATACGGTATAATTAATATTGTGCAGGATAGTCCAATTTCATAAAATAAGTATAGATTTAGGTAAATTTGAAAATATTTGATATCGATATAAAAAAAAGCGGATGGAGAAGCAGGCGTAAAACTTGGCTGCAGACGAGTCAGTTTTTGTACCAACATAAATCCCATGTAGCAGTTTTATAACACATTTTTACTTTAATTATTTATTTTTTTAAAAATAATTACATTTCTTTTTTCTTTTTTTTTTTAAATTACTTAAAATGACAGCAGATATTTAATTGATTTTTCCCCTCTTTTTTATTTATTTCCTTCCTTCTCTCTCCTCTTATTTTTTTTAATTTCTTTATTTTTTGGGGAATTGTGCTGGACTCAATTTCACAAAATAATTATAGATTTAGGTCAGTTTGAAAATATTTTGCATTTATAGTCAAATATAGAATATAAATAAAACTCAGGATACAATATATTTAAGATACTAATAT
>JBBMEF010077240.1:0-10061 GCA_037832685.1 Sicyos baderoa | reverse complement strand
TATTAGCATAAGTATACTCTTATTACTAATGCAAATTTCAAGTTTACCTAACTTCAAAACCTTATCAATAGGTTTAACAAATATTAAAAAATAAAAGTCTAATAATAATAATTAAATAAAATAAATATGTAACATATAATATAAATAATAAAATAATATAATAACTATATTATGGGTAAAAATATATATTTTTTAAAACTAAATATGAAGTTCGGGTTGGGTTGGGTTGATATATATCAACCCTTGACTTAATCCAACCCATTTATGTATTCAACCCAACTTAACCCGACAATTTGGGTTAGGTTTGTTCGAATTTTTCGGGTTGTCGGGTTGCTGTGCACCCCTAGTCTCACTTCATCCAATAATTTTTTTTTGGATTTTGCATGTTTAATAAGCCATTTCAAACAGTCAAGGAACAAATGCAACCCATTTAAAAATAAAAATAAATAAATGCAACCCACCTGCACGTATACACCCTATACATTTTTTTGATGGTATATATATGCATATATTATCTACGTACTTTTTAAAATAAATGCTTCTTAATTTTAGTATATATATGCATATATTATCTAAAAGACTTTTCCTTACTTTTATTATTTTTTTGTACAGATTTAAAAGACTTTTCTTATCTTAGGTTGAGGGTTTTTTACCCCTCAATAAAAGTTATAGAATGTGAAAGGGTGAAATGTAAATGTTAAGAGTGTTTTATAATAATTATAATTATGAATAATTAAAATTTATAAATTTTTAGAATTCAAAAGGTTATTATCATTTTTTACCATAAAATGGGAGCTTTCATCATTTTTTCTTCAAAAACATGCATCTTTTACTATTCTTTATTATTAATTATCCACACAAAAAAATTGCACATAATTTCTGTACGTTTTCATTCAGTTCATTGATGACAAATGCTATTCAATATTCAAGAATCTCAAGATGTTGGTATTTATGGAATTCATCTTCCATTGTATATAGTTAGAGCCTTTGATGTTATTTTTTACTTATTTTCTTGTCATTTTATCATTATCTTATATTGTACTTTTATTTGTTTGTAAAAATATTTTTACAAAAATAAATTTATATATCAATTTCTACTATTTATATTCACAACCGTATATAATATGATTTAAAAATTTCGTCCGTAAGGAAATGAGCATTTACAATATTTTTGACATCGTGAGAACCAACACCATATGGGCTTTCTATAATAGAGGTTTAATAATTCACACAAATTAAAAGTATTAATAAGGATATAATAATCAATTGTAATCTAATTAATTATCTAATTATTTATAAAAAATCAGATTTAAACACCCATTTAAATTTTTTTTGAAGGATAGATATTTACTAAATAAGTATCTAAAAATAGATATTTTTCTAGTTGTCCAAAAAAAAAAAAGTTGGTTCGATTTGGACTTCACCTTTGGGCTCCTAAGACACCAGCCCACTTTTTAAGACTTTAGTCCAACCTCTAGTTAAGTTTTTCGTCCAATGTAAAATTCAACATTTTTTTTGTGACGGAGAGAATAAATGAGCTAAATAAATAATATGCACACAATGTGATTCCACTGTAAAAAATGACATTTTATTTCAAATATAAATTTATGAGTGGCAATTTGGGTGCATCCCGGGTAGCACCTCTACCGTGATATCATTAATTTATAGTCACATATATTATTTTTTCTTTTCAATTTTTTTAAAAATAAATATAAAGTAAAAAAAAAGAGATGAGATATGTAGAACTAAATGTGTCACATGAGTGATATCATAATAAAGGTACTATCCATGATATACCCAAATCTTTCTCTAAATTTATGGGACAAATTCAGAACATGCTCATATAAAAATTCCCATTTTCCATGAAATGGGGATTCATGGAAAATGATGCAGCATTATTATGAAAAACAAAATGTGGGAGGGAAAGTTGGTCAACAGTTTGACTTGACATTGTTTTTGAGATTCTGAGCAGTGTCTTTAATGGCTTCTTTAGATTCTTCAACTTTGCCAACCACCTTCTCTTTGATGTTTTGAGTTGTATCCTTCACTGTTTCCCATGCTCCTTCCACTGTGCTGTTTCAGACACTTTTCCTGCTGCTTCCTTTGTTTTTTCACTTACCTGCAATTAAGAAAAAAAAGTTACATTAAATTGGAGAACTTTCTTTTTGTTGTTATGAAAATTCAAGAATTATGAGTATTTTTTAAACAATTTTATAAAATACTACTTCAAAACATTAACCATCATATGTAAATATTTATCAACAATTATGTAGAAGAAGAAGAAAAGAAAAATAGCTTTCAAAATTGACTTTTAATCTTTAAACTTAATTTAGTTTTATTTTTAATCATTTAACATATTAGTTCGTCTACTACTTTTGAATAATTTAATTCCAACTTTTTGTTATGTATAATAACTTAATTTTGGTAATTTAGAAACACTTCATTTTCTTTATGTCGCGAATATGACCATGTAATATTTGGATGTCAAATAAAATTTTAAAATATTAATTCTTAAGTAGGTCATCACCATAAGTCGAACTTATCACCTTAAATATTTCAAGATCTTCTTTAATCACTAAATCATAGGATGGTTTTTTAAATAATATTCTTCTTACAAGAGAGACTAATACATTGCCAATTAGTATATTTTTATAAGGAAATTGTACTAGATAGTCCAATTTTACAAAATAATTACAGATCTAGGTAGATAAAAATATTACTTTATACCGTATATTTGATTATGCTTGCTAAAATTTTTCAAATTTTCACAGTGTTGTAAATATTTTATCAATTTGATATATTCTTGCAAAAACCCCTTATAAATATGATTATGATTAAATTTACATATTTTATAATTATGTGGTAAGAATAGTCTTAATATAATTTCCAAAGTGACCACACTTTAGATGCTTTTGCGGGGTTCAATACCATTAGAACCACATATTTTTACTTTTTTGTATTTTTCTCTCCATCATTTAAAAAAGAAAAAAATATAAATAAAAAAGTGTGGCTCTAAAGGTGGATAATTATTTTCACCCTTACCTAAGGAATGCTCTTACAAGTAAATTGAATCATGTTGATGTGACTTTAAATTTGATAGGGAGCGTGTTCCATGTATTTCAAAGGCGAGTGTTAGGGCCAAGGGGTGCCGTTTACCATGAAAATAATAGAAAAAGGTGGTTACACTTTTTTGACCTACTAATTTTAAATGGTTTATAATTTTGATTGTTATTAGTGTCAGCAAATATGGTAAAAGAAATTATACTTTAGTGTGTGAGCAGTTCAGTAAAATGTCATAGATTCGAATCTTTCTACCCTCCATTATTATAATTTCAAAAAATAAAAAAAATATAATAATAAATTAGAATTGAATGTTGAATGGGTACTATTTTCAAAGGGGCCTTCACTCACCTATTGCACTAAAGCTCTCTTCTATCCTTTTTGTGGGTTTGTGTATGTCAGCAAGTTTTGTGGCTCTCTTGAATCTTTCATTGGGTTTAACCCTAACAAATGATTAGAACTCAACTTTTATTGGGTTTAAACTTTTTTATTGGTCTTTTATCTTAGAATCTTTCATTCTCATACCTAAAAACTTTGAATCTTTTTAAATTTGTGTCTCTCTTGAATTTTGTAGATTTCAATCTGAATCTTTTTAAATTTAAAAAGAAGCATCAGAATCCCTAGCAAGATCATACACAAAGTTTATAATGACTTTCATCCATTTTCTTTCTTATTCTCCTCCATTTTTCAATCTATTAATCTCTCATTAGGATATATCTTTTTGTTAGTTGGTCAAAAGGGACTCCAAATATCAAAAGGTTAATTTAATCTATGTTGATTATTTACGTGAGAATTAATTAAAATTTTATACAAATTTTCTTAACATCAAATCAAGCGTATGAAAAATTGATTAGCCAATTTTTTTTGTACACATCTAATAAATACAACAATTTTGTATTCAAATGTAAAAGAAGTAACATGGTCACATCTTTTTGAAATATTGTCATCCTTAACAATTTTATATGTATTTTTTTTTTCATTCGCAATTAAAAAGTGCGCCATAAAAAAAAATCTCATTTTTAATTCTTTTGTAGTTTCTATTCATTCCATATATTTCAGAATAAAACATTTTTACTACACATTTAAGTAAAGCTTAATTCTTTTTTTTTTTTTTTTGTGTGTTTTCTAAATTTTCTTTTATACTTGTGTTTCTCTTTAAAGTGAAGTACACGACTAAAATACCGAATGAGTTAATATTTTTATCGTTTGATTGTAAACCAGTTCATCATCAGCGTTACGGATTCGGTCCCTGGAACCCCTTCATTAATATATATCAAAATTTAAAAAATAATCTAATTAATATCATCATTTATCTTAATAAATATTGACGGTCACTTGTGAAATTTTTCTCTACGAATTTTCTTGATAATGAAATATAAGAAAATGAAATGATTGTCTGGTAGTAATAGTTAAGGTACACATAAGCTGGTCGAGACACATATAGATATCATAAAGGCGCATAGTTTCATATTATCAATCTCATACATATAATATTGATTAGAAATGCAAATAAGTAGTTTATTGAATCCAAAGCACCAGCTGGCTGATCCTATATTATATTATATGATAGGATCAATTAGGTATTGTTGCAGCAACAAGTAGTAGGAGAGTTTCCAGAGAAGCCCAAACAATCACCACCCTTCTCATATCCCTTAATGATGCAAGCTTTGTTACAGTTTGGGAAACTTGAGCATGCTCCCAAACACACCAATGGTAAATTTATGGCATTTCCTTGCCTTGGCCCTAGCCCTAGCCCTACACAATGACAATGACAACCAAATTAATCAAGAATGTCCTAGATTACAAATGAATGCATGAAAATACATATATTTTAAACTCTCTCATATGATTCATAATGTATAATTGTGATCAGCATATCATTTTAGTTTTGATACTTTCTCAATATGGTATGTTGAGGATGTTTGAAAAAAAGAAATTTATAAAACCACTGTTTTATAAGTACTTTTTAAAGATGCATTACTTTTCCCAAATCAAGTGTCAAATATCTTTAGGGTTTTAAAAAATTCCCCAAACATTAGGAATTTTTGTAAAAATAAAAAATAAAATAAAATCTTCGTAATACCTCTTAATATCGATTATGGGATCCTCAAGTCAAATTCAAAGCCAAAATTAAAATTATCCCAGAATGGTTAAATAAATGCATGTTCATTGTTAAATAAGTTGAGTATCAATAAGTTTGTCTTTTATCTTATATTTTTTTTCCTTAAATTTTTTAGATATGAAATAGTAAAGAAAAAGCAAAATTAAAGATTAAAAGCTTATAAACTTGAACCCAAATGTTGCCTTGAACACATTAGTGTCATGCGTTGCATATTCCGCATTCCGCATTCCGCAAAGCATTCTTTCTGCAACGCATTCTGATTTGAGTTTACACATTTTATAATAGGGTTTAATGAGAGCGCATGTATAAACTCGAATTAAACTCTAATCGATTACGACATTCATTTTGTTATGTAATTGTATTACGTCTCTTTTCAAAATAAAATTATTTTTCCTCTCTGCCAGTAGATTAGCTAACACAACGTTAGTGAACCACGTAAATTATGTGTTGTTTTTTGATCTTCTCTCGCATTTTGCATTATCTTTACTTTTTCGATTTGATTGTAGATTTCCATTATCATAACACCAAAATTTAAGATGAAATAGTAAAGAAAACACAAAGGTTGCAAAGGTGGGAGTGAAGAATTCATTTACGTACCAGCGATGAGAAGAAAAGCAATACAAAGAATGGAGAGGAATGAAGATCGATTGACAGAGGAGGAAGCCATTTTTTGATATTGAAAATTAGAGAATGATACTCGTTTCCTAAATAGTAAACATTGCATAAATCTCTAAATAACAAACTTAATTTGTTTCCATTTGTGATAGAGGTGCAAAATTGATTATGCTTTACTATAAACATGATTTTACCATTGTAGTTTTAACAACTTCTTGTTGGATTGAATTTGTAGTTGTACCTATCAAATGAGTCACTACGAAATGATTTTATTGTTTGGTCGTAAACGAGTTCAACACCAGCGTTACATGTTCGATTTCAAGAATTGGTATTTGTCCCTCTCTCTCTGATATATATTAAAACAAGAATTTTTAGTTGTCATTTTGTTGTGGTTAACGTTTATGCTTTTGATTGATTCTTATACTTTAAAATATCCAATTTTAATTTTATGTTATTTGGTCGCAACAAAGATATTTCACTTCCTCTTCTAAAACCCTTCAACTCCTTCCAAGCCGAGAAGAGGTATTAGATTACATATAAATAACTAAGGTCCCATTGAATAATTATTTCCTTTTGGTTTTTAATTTTTGTTTTTAATTTTTTAAAAATAAATTTGTTTGATAATGAATATAGTTTTTAATTTTAAAAATTTAAAAAACGTTTTAAAAATGTTAAAAGGAATTTTAAAAACTAAAGTAACTTTTAAAAATTAGTTATTGTTTTTCTTTTCCATAAAAGTGATAAATCTCCACAAATAAAGTTTGAACCCACAATTGCGAGGTTTATAAGATCAATAATATTCTAAAATAGTTTTATTTTATTTTATTAAATATTAAAAATAGTAATTTTTTTTTTTAAATTTTCTTTTTAAAAAAACAAAATTTAGTTAGGAAATATGTATGATTTTTATTTTTTAAAATTAAAAATCAAAAGCTAAAACCTAAAAACTAAGACCCCATTTAATAATCATTTTATTTTTAGTTTTTAGTTTTTTATTTTTTATTTTTTGTTTTAAAAATAAAAACGATATATGTTTGATAACTGTTTGCGTTTGTAATAGAGGTCTATAATTGATTATGCTTTAATGTAAACATGATTTTACCATTTTAGTTTTAACAACCTCTTATTTGATTGAATTTTTAGTTTTACCTTTTTTGTAGTTAACTTTATCCTTTTGATTAGTTTCTACATTTGTTGAGAAATTGGCAAAATATTAACAAAGTTTGTCCCGCATGGAAAGTATTAAAACATATTGGAAAAATTGTCTCATATTGGAAAAGATGCAAGAATGTGGTGTCCTCCATAAAAAGAGTGAATGTCTTTGAATTTAAGACATCTCAATTAGAATCACTTTAAGCAAGTGTATTAACTCATTTGTATATGAAAGTTGAGCAAAAGTTGTGATTACTATAAACTTTGAAGAGTGGTTTTTTGTAATTGGGGTCGGAGAGAGAATTTTGTGTGATTGTAACAATTTTTCACATAGTGAAAGTTCTTTTTGTCCGTGTCTTTTTCTCCATTTTGGAGTTTTTCCAAGTAAATTCTTGTGATCTCTATTTTATTGTTTTCTTTAATTTCTCAGTAGTATTTTCCTGCTTATTCATGCGGTAATTAGGGAAGAGGTTTTCCAACAAGTAGTATTAGAGTTTTAGGTAAATAGTTTTTTGAATTTCTTAGTATGCTATGTGGTTGCAGCTTTGTCTTAGCTTGCACATTAAAAAAAAATCTTGAAACATGTTAGAGCTGGGCTATTGTGAATAGTGTTGTTCGCTATTTTCTTATTTGTTAAGAGTGAAGCAGATATGTCAAACTTTACAAGTGTAGTGAAAATTGATGTGAAGAAATTTGATGAAAGATGATTGTCGGCTTGTGGCAAGTACAAGTTCGAGATATGTTGATATAATTTAGATTACACATGCGTTTAAAGAGAAGACCAAAATGAGGTGCTTCTAAAATAAAAAGACTAAGCAGTGATGATGATCTAATAGAGTCTAGTGGTAGTTCTAGTAGAGGTTTTAAAAAGTCAAGTCTTCAAGGGAAGAAGAAAGACTTTGTGCATAATAGATGTTGTTGGGAATGTAGACAAACTAGTCACATGAAGAGAATTATCCTAGCACAGCAAGTTCATCATCTTCATGTTTTGTCCGCTTTGCTATGATAAAGGATGTGATGTCAGCAATTCCACAAGTTTGCACACGTGCATTGACTTGACAATTATGCATGGTGTTTGGAGGAAGTTATGTCGGTGGCTGAAGAACTTACAGGTAAGCCAAGTAGGTGGAAGTTGCACATGAATTTCAGCAAGGTGTAATTTATCTTCTACTGCAACATTGTATTCTCTGACAATCAAAATCCTCAACTTTGAGAATTATAACAAACTCCACCATAAAAAATATAACAATTGAAATCTCACATTCTAAGATTTTTCTTCTTCTTCACATGTCAATACACCTTGCTGAAAGTGCAACTTTTACCTACTTGGCTTACTTGGAAGTTCTTCAGCCACCGAAATAACTTCCACCACGAACTTGCATAACCGCCAAGTCAATGCCCATATGCAAACTTATGGAGCCGCAGACATCACATCCTCTACCATGGCAAAGCTGACATACCATGAGGATATTTCTTTCTTTCATAAGAGGAAGTCACCAGATCCCCTGACGAGAGAGAACATGTCAGCATCCGAACCAGAGCCCTTTGGCAAACTTGCTTTGTTAGGACAATTGTTTCTCATGTGACCAGGTTGTCCACATTTCAAGCAACCTGTTGAGGACAACTAATGCAGTTATATTTATAACCATAAAAAAAATCTAACTTGAACTTTGTGTTAAAATTAAATCAAGTAGACCCAAAAAAAAAAAAAAAAAACTAATGGGTCAGACATTTTGCCCTAATTCAAGAACAAATTAACACACAAAACGAACAAAATCTGCAGATTAGAAGGAAAAAACAATTTTCTCCTCAACAACTAAATGCACGTGATGATTTTGCCCATTGACTGACGAGGCCCATTGTACAATCCCAATTTTCTCCTCAACAACTAAATGCACATAAAATTTCACTACTCCAAACTACATCTATCTATATAGCAGAATCTCGAATTGGATGACGGCAAACAACACAACACAACCAAACGATAACACGAAACTCAACTGTTGAGCAAACAAAGTTGTTGTCCCACATCGCTAAAATTAGAGAAAGATCTTGTATATTTAAGAAGGGGGCAACACCTCCATTGATATGAGACCTTTTAGGAGATGTCCATAAACAAAGGCATGAGGAGTAATTCTCAAAGTGAACAATATCATATCAATGTGGAGATTTGTGGTTGTTCGTTGTTGTCCCTAACATCAACATTGATATTCTTCATGTGTTATGTAATTTTTTGAAATTAGTTTTATTTTTATTTTAGTTTTAACACAAAAGGTTAGGTTTTGAAATGAAAGTGAAAAATGGGTGAAAGAGGGAAGATGGGGAAGGAGACGGAAATGAAAAGTTGAGAGTCCAAATTTTTTATTATTATTTTCTCTGGCCAACTCATCAATATTTTAAGTATGGTTACTTTTTTCTTAATCCATTGATTATTTTAAAGCTTTTTGCAAAGTTAAATGATCAAAATTAGACTTATGAAAAGTTTAGGGACTAAAATAAAACAAAGATGATAATTGAGGGACCAAAATAATATTTTACCCTTTATTTTTAATCTACGTTAAATAGTTGATATGAATAGTTTATTGGAGTTTTTGGTGGAATAGACCAAATTGATAAAATATTTATAACACTAAGCAAATTTAAAAAAAAATTAGCTCAAATATACGGTATAAATTAATACTTTTTACACCGAATAACTAATACATAATACAGTATAAAGAGTATTATTTATATTGTATATTTGACTATGTGTGCTAAATATTTTCAAATTTGTCTAGATTTGTAATTATTTTGTAAAATTGGACTATCCACTATAATTTTTTAGTTTATTTATCCCAACTATTTTTTCTTGAACAAACAATTATATTTAATGAATATCAAACTTAAGTGAAACGTCAACTATAAGCAAATAACTCAAACTGAAACGTCAATATATTAGTATCTTTCCCCAAAAAAAAAAAAAATTAACTCAAACTGTCAAAAAAATAAATAGATAAGAAATTAACTCAATAACTAAGGCCCCGTTTGATAACCATTTATGCCCCGTTTGATAATCATTTGATTTTTTGTTTTTTGTTTTTCAAATTTAAGCCTATTCTCTCTCAAATTTCCT
>JBBMEF010077229.1:0-10062 GCA_037832685.1 Sicyos baderoa | reverse complement strand
TCGAAACAAAACAATCTCAGCCTTCTTCTGAACTATCTGGCTTAGCAAGTTCAGAGAGATCAAAGATTGAACCTTCACTATTGCAGGCTGCTCTCCAACGGCCACTTCAGAATAAAATCATTACCCAAGGAATACCTGAACCTTCATTTTGTACACCAATCTCCTTCCGTAGTTGTGTGCAAGGTTTACCATCCCCACGCCCACTGTTAAGATATAACAGTGCACTCTCAGCTTTATTACACGATCATTCCGAAATTAGTAGCAAAGAAGTCGTACATCCTGCAACGATATCTTCCCGCATCATCTGGTCGCATGACTACGACTACGAATGCTTTAAATTCACCTAAAGAGATTCAACCTAGTAAGCTTTCTATTTTGTCTCTCCGACTCCCGCTGCTATTAGAGCTAAACTCTACATTACAAAATTCTTCCACTACCACGTCAACTTCAACCATTCCTCATCCGTTCTCACTCCACCAGCTTTGATCAAATAAATACTTATCTTTTATATAGCATTACAATTCGGAAAAGCTTTCAATCTTTTTTTATAATTTCTTTTCTCACACAGTTCATCAGTAATTCAATTTCCATTGCATATTAACCCTTATTTTAAATGATTTTTTCTTTCTTTTCCCGTCATTAGCCCCACACAAAAACCTTCTTATATAATTATAGCCCTCTAACATCCATTATAACCGAATCCAATTTTTCCTCCGGCTACATCATACACCACCTGTAGAGTTTTCTGCTGCACATTTCCGATGATGGTGACAGAGCTTGGATCCTGATTTCCAGCAAATGCCAAACAGACCTGCGTCGTCGATGCCCCGTACAAGATTCCTGTGGCGTCGAGATCGAGCTCTGTTCCTCCCCTAAAAACGAAGGCCACTTTAGGAACCTCCACGGTAGTGTACTTGCTCAGATCGTAACATGTGTCCAGAATTGAAAGCTCTGGTGCCTTCGGATACTTTGTCATTCCTTTTTGAAACGCCAATTTCAAGGCGTTGTAAGCGTCCGGTGGCAAACGCGTGATCACCGTGCCAGAATCGATGATTGCACCGGAGGTCGAGAAGACCGAGGATGAAATAGGGATCTGAATTCCGCCAACCTTCATGCTGACGATGTCGACGCCGTAGAAATTTGCAACGCCGTGTGCTTTTGTGATTGGCGTGTATTTCAGAGCACTGGTGTAGCCGCCACGACCAAAGGTTAGGTAGCCGGTGGAACTGGAGGATTTGGGGAGGCAGTAGGAAAAGACCTGGCCATACTTTTTAGCGGTCTGTTTAACTATGGAGATTTTGTCTTGGCCGAGGCCAATGAGGCCGGCGGCGCTGCCAAAAAGTCCACGGTTGTTTTGGCCACAACCGAAGAGGAAATTGTCGACGACGTCGGTGGAGGATAATGTTAAGGTTTCTTTGGCAAAATATCCGACAGAGAAAGACTGATCGCCATATTGTATTCCGTAAATACACGATTTCGCGGTAGAGCAACCGGGCTGGTTTCCTGTATTTAAGAATCTCGTTATAAGCGAGTTGGACAATTAATATATATATATATATATATACATTTGATGAGAGAAATTACCAGTGGCAGATTGAAGTTGAGAACACTGAGGCGAAGAGCAAGAGACGTTGGAATAAGAAGTGGATAGGGAAGGGGCGAAAACAACGTCCTTTTGGCTGTAACAATATTTAGCGCATGGCTGGCATTGCGTCCACGTCAGATCGCTTCCTGTATCGAATATGAGTGACAAGTATTTCTTCGGCGTTCCCAAACCCACGTTCACTATGTAGTTGCCGGACCCGATGCTGGCACCGGACTTCGCCGGAATTTTTGTTGCCTTCGACCACCGTAAACCATCAATTTCTTTCAACTCCTCAGAAAATTTTGAGTGAATGAAATCCACTCGTACTTGATCTTCAACAAATGTTTCTACCGTCGTCGAAGCTTTTGAAACTCCGCCGGCACATGGCCCGTGCCTGTGAATCACCTCCAGCGATGATTGTTGTCCTCCTAAACTTGAAATTTTGGCTGCCAATAACAAGGATAATAAATGTTATTTACAAATTGAGGAACGAAGATTACAAGTACCGATTCGAAAGATCGAGCCCGTAACCATGGAGTAGAAATGAATTAACACCGAACCAGATAACCAATCGCGCCACCGTCCCATTTGGTTATATTTTTATTTTATTTTTTTTTGGGAAATTATGTTTTCAAATATTTAACCATATATCCCAACACCTAAATTATTATTTTTCTTTTTTTTTTTAGAAGCTAAATTATTATTTTTCTAGGTATAACTTTTTAACGGATAAAAGATTTAGTTAATTGAATGGCCAACAAGCATCTATGGCCTAGTAATAAAAAAAAAATTATATGAGTTCAAATTATAAAACAAAAGGTTTAAATGAATAAGAAACGAAGAAAAATGTTTACCTTGGTCAAAATAAATTGTAAAATATAGTCACGGTTTTGGGCCATGGGCCAAGGTTGTATTGACCATGGGCTTACTGGAAGCCCACATGGGGTTGATATTTTTTTATTTTATTTATTTAGAGACAAGATTAATTACAACCTCTTACATCACAGCCGTATGAAGTTGCGGAATATATGCAACTACCGACGGTGTACTTTTTTGTCTTTTACTACTTTTGACTTTCAACGTAATAATCAAATTTCCAATTTTTTTTTTTTTTTTTTTTGAGAAACATCAAATTTCCAATTTTAAATAGTCTAAATATAATCAATTTTAATCATTATCCTTTCCTCATCACTCACTTCCGAATTATATTTAAAATTGACTCGTTTGAAATGATTACTTCCAACTTTAGCTCATCTTGTTTAAGAATATTTAAAATATTTAGCCAGATTTCAAGAAAGATTTTTTTTAATAATATAAAAAAAATGTTCCCCAAACTTGTAAAATTGGTAAAGATCTTAATAATCTTTTTGTGAGTGCATATACAACAAAATCATTGTAGCCAAAATTAAATAAAAATTGAAACTAGAAAACAAATCTTTTTTTTTTTTAAGTTCAACATATGAAGCAAAAAGATTTAGTTACTAAGTTCCATTATAGAAAAAACAAAAGCTTGATTATTATATATTTTTTAAAATTTAGTTCAATTATAAGAGAAACTTAACAAATAGGTAAGTATCTTGTGCATACTTACTCACATATAAGTGATTAATAATTTGCTCATATAAAAATGTATTAAAAATATATAAATATAAATGATGATTTGACTAATACCACACTTTTTTTTTTTTTTTTGAAAAACTAATACCACACTACTAGTACTTACCTACTATTTGTTAAGTTTTTCTCCAAATATAATAGGAATTAAAAACATTTTAATTTATAATTTTTTCTATCATATTATATCTGAGGTATTTTTTTCTTCCAAAAGTAGATAATTTGTGATTTTAAATTAGGCACACAATTAGTCATGATATTGAAGATTATTAAATATAATGTGTGCAATTACGAGAAGTCGCCCCTTCTCTGAATTTCGGACCCATTTGTTGACTTATTTTTTCCCTTTTTGAAAATTGCATTATCTCCTTTACTTTTGAGCCACAAACCAACAACCCACCGATAAAAAAATTCAAAGAATTGACAAACAAAAAGCTGATGAACAGAGAGACAGATCCAATTGCTCTTTATTTCTTCAAACTATTCAAATTTGGAAATCTTTATTGTTATTATTATTTTTTCCACTTTGAAGAACTATTGAATTAGACATTTATTTTTTGACTTCAAATTAGAGAATGAGCCTCACAAATACTATTTGAAAGATATAACTACTCTACATATAAAATAAATCCGGTTAAATATCAATATTTAAAATCGATAACTTTAATTTAATTGTATCAAATTAAATATTTAAGTTTATAACAAATAGCATGTATATGTTTAAGACACGTAAGCATATTTTATATGAGAAATTAATGATAGTCAATGTTTATATATATAAGAATATAATATACAAATACAACGAGATCAAATGTTTAATAACATTTTATAAAATTTAGTAATTATGAGGTTATATGTTTGAATCCACATTCTTTTAATATTGTTGTATAAAAAATGATATTCAAATAAAAAATAATAATAAATTTCTCTTGATTTCATTCATATATTTCAATCTCCAACAATAATAATCAATTTTTTTTGTTGGAAAATAGATTTTAGGACAAATACTTTTTTACTATAATAATTAAGAACATTAATTTTAATTCCAATCCCATCATGAAATTCCACATTAAAAAAGGAAAAGAAAAAAAAAACAATAATTCAGGCGGAAGTTTAATTAAAACCACTGAGAAATTATAGAGAGAGGACCTTGGGCGGAGCGGCGGGTGCAGGCGGCGGACGGGAAAAGGTCGGCGAGTTGGACGGAGAGGCGGTGGTCGGCCGGCGAGATATTTCCGGCGAAAGAGTGAAAGAATAATTGGAAGCAAATTAGAGCAAAGAGAAGCACAGAAGAAAAAGAGGGGAGAGAAAGAGGCGCCATGGATGAGAGAGGATTGAGAGCTCACTGCAGAATGGCGTATGTGGAAGGACGCTTCAGCCCTTTTTAAACAAGGACGATGAGCTCCCTTGAGAATTACAAGGGTATTTTAGTCATTTGCAAATTCAAAGTATTGATAAGGAGTGATTAGCCCATGCAACTACCAAAATTATGTGCCATCCATAAATTTAATTACATCTTCATTAACTAATCAACTAGTTTTCTTCGTGCTTTCTTTTATCAAATCACGATATTTTTTTTTTTTTTTTTTAGGGTGGATCAATAAATCCTACCTCTCTTACCTCTCTTACATAATATCAGAGTTAAATACCGATTTTCAGATTCGAATTTTTGATCGTAAAATTGAAATGAACCCCGAACTCATTCAGCCATATCATAAATTAAAAAAATTTAAATCATTAACCTTCTCACATTTTACTATGGTTAGTTTTCTTTAGTGCAATTAGCTTTAAAAAATGTAGTGTCAAGTGTGATTTAGTAATTAACATTAATATTTATAAAATTATTTGTAGTACAATGACATTATTTATTTAGTATTGAGAAATGCTGAATCTACAATCTCTAAATAAAAATTACTTATATTATTAGTAGGTTCAACTCTCTTTGAATATTTATGATTTTTTTTTTTTTTTTGAATATTTATGAAATAATTAAACAAGAACACAAATAAATAAACTGAGATTTAAATATATATTTTTCTCAACCGTCAAATAATGATTTAGAGCACGTTTGACCCATAGATCACAAAGAAAGAGTTGAGAAGGGATGTAGGTTAATTTTATGTTTGCCCCATTACTTCCATAAGTCTACTCAACTCCTACTCAACTCTACGTGTGAGACCCATATTTGTATTTAAATATTAAAATATTTAAAAACTTGAGCCATTTTTTTTCATCACATTCAATATAACTATCATTCTCTCCAAACATAAACTTATTCTCTTTTATCTTCTCTTCACATCTCAACTCAATCCAACATAACTCATCCCTTCAAAGCCAAACATATCCTTAGTGTAAAAAAAAGAATCTTAAAAAACTAAAGAGCACGTTCTATATTTTATTTTTTTGACAAAATTCTAGATTTAATCTATAGTAACTATCTAATAAATTAAGATGTGTGACGTGTTTAATTTACAATAATATACAAAATGTGAAATTATAATTTAAAAGCTTAATGTATAGGAGGTACTCCTTTTTTCTTGTTTAGATAATATATAGGATGTGCTTACTCAGGTTTGCATCAAAAGTCCAAATCAGTAAGACAAATAAAATATTGATGAATTATGCTGTGCGAATAATGTATAATTTGTTCCTTTATAACAATTTTTATTTTTATTTGAAATCAACAAAAAAGTATTTTTAGATATATCTAATCGTTTTTTAGCTTAAAAATAATGAAATTATAATATAAACTCATGGTATTATAGTTATAAATACAAGTATGCATACTAGTATCCATAGTTATAATTGATGGATGATTGAGAGGCAAGTAAGGTTTATAATAATGATAATAATAAATATGTTAATGTTGGAAGGTGATGAAATTGATTATTATCACATTATCGAGGGTTTAAATTAATTTGTTTGCTCATTTTGGGGATGAGTCACTCTTTCTACATAAATTAAACAATTTAAAATGCAAAATGGTAATTGCTTTGAAGAAATTTAATTTATAATTAAATAATTAGGCCTTAAATTGGGAGAAGACTTGTTGTGGCCAGCTGGCAGCTTGTTCATAATTTGAACGGTGAAATGAAAAGGAGGAAGTGTGGGACCCACCAGTCCACTTGAGCCCCTTTTATTATTATTTTTTTTTAACAACACTTGATCCAATTAATCATAGGAAAAACAGTGGTATTATCTCTAATCAGGGAGTGAGTCGGTAATCTTTCGGTAACGATTTAATTCAATTTCATATTTTATTCTCATTTATTTAAGAATTTTTTTTTCTAAGAATTTATAGAGTGTAAATGAATTAACACCAACCTAGATAACTAATTACCATCGATCAATTGATAATGGATGGTAATATTGCTGACAATTTAAACCATTATATTTTAGAACTATATTATTGACATTCATTTTAATTCATTATCTTTAAACTTATACGTTGTTTTAATTAATTATAGTAGGAAAACTTAGGACTTCAGTCAAATTAAAAAATAATTATTATTTAAAACGTTCATTTTAAACTTTTTTAATTAATATGGTGTCCTTGCTCTTTTTTTACTATTCCTGATGCCCGAGATGTCAATATTGATGATTTTCTTTTTTTGGATTGTTTAAAGAATGACCATATTATTTGGACAATCCAAAACGTTAAGAAAGTAATCGGAATACTTTCTAGGCTTTAGTTTGTTATAGTTATTTTTATTTTTACTTTTGTCCAGTCTCATTTGTTGGGTTAGCTTCAACAAAGTCATATTTTGTAATTTTTATTTGTTTTAGTTGGAGGAGAAACTAGTTGATAAATGACTTTATTTCAACTGTTATTTGAGTGTTATTTTCGATGGAGTCTTCGTTCATTTATGGTTTTGAAGCTCTTGTCTTTTATTTTGAAGGGTTCTTGTTTCTCAATGGTCAATATGTTGTTAGGTTTAACTCTTAAAGTCTTTTTAACATTAACCTCTATTATTGTGGTGACTAATTGTTACCGGTCTTTTACATTAGGATCTACCATTCATTCATGTATTTTGATCGGATCAAAATGTGTCTAGTATCCTTCTATTTTAAATTCTTTACTCAATAGCTTTTCTTCTTTTAGTTGGCCATGGTCTGACATGTGGGCTGGGTCGAACTCAAAAAGTTAGTGTAAGTTTTGGTTTCTATATTAATAGAGTATTTTGATTTAATTTTTTTTAATAAGTAGTAATTAATATTAATAAATATTTTTATTTTTTTATAATATTTGTATCAATTAATATTTATAATATAATATTAAAACATATTAATAATTAATATTGATATTAATGACTATTTATAATGTAAAATAAATTAATAATATTTCGTTATGGTTTCATTGTTTAATTGTAAACTAGTTTAATATTCGTTACGGAGTTCGATCCTTATAATTGGTATTTGTAATACTCCAATTTATACAAAAAAAAAAAAAAAAAAAAAAAAACCAATTATTTTGTTAGAAGTGTATCTAATATAATTTATTTTTACAATACTGTTTTTATGGATTCAATATTTGATGATTTAAATTGAATAATATGAGGCGAGAAGTTGAATATACTAAATTAAATTTCTCAAAAAAAAGAGAAAAGAATATACTAAATTAACATGATATTCAATTTTTTTTTAAATGGTTTTGTTGATTTAACCTTGAGACCTGTTTTCTAATTAATTGACAGACACATCAATTAAACTTGTCAATTAAATTAGAAAATTTTAATCAGTGAAATATAGTTTATGTATTAAATGTCAAATATCCCCTGTCCTTTCCTTTTATCACAATTCACATGGCATTTCAGTCCGGTCGCTTACAGTTTAAACTGTCTTTTTCTTCACGAGTTTCATTAAAAATTTTAATTTTTAATTTTTAATTTATACTTTTATACCAAAAAAAAAACATACACACTTGAAACAAGCCCATCATTCATTTTTTTTACTTTAAATTGGGAGAGGAAAATTATAAATATCGATTTAAGAGATCAAAAACGTAATGCTAGTGTTGAATTAATTTACAATTGAACAATAAAATCACTATGCCCACTAATCCATTCGGTTGTGCACCAATCAATTGAAATTATTAAAATGAGATTAGATTATTATAACTCAACTCACATTTGATCTACCTATTATAATAATTAATAGTGATAAGTATGAGAACCCTATCCGAATTTATATATTAATATGATATTATCTTATTTTGGGCCTAGATCCGCATGACTTTATTTTTTGGTTTTTTAAAAAATGTCTCATATCAATGGAGATGATTGTAATAACTTATATACTCATGATCATCTCCTCATCTAACTATGTTCTTATGATTTGCCCGATTTGAGATTAACTATTTAATCTTTCATGTTATAATATTATACCAACATTGTTTTATCATTATCTCTATTATAAAAATATGTATGTCAATTATATTATATTAGAGATCATAATCAACCACTTACTCTACATTAATAAGATGAGAAGTTATCTCAACAGCTTTGTATAAGATATATGTCACAATTGTAATGCTAGTAGCTTGGTGATGGACGTGTGATTATACCCTCCAAAGATTGTCGAAAAAACTCCAAGTTTGGGGAAATGCAGTGGCAAATGTATTAAGGGACAACGATATATATTTTATTCATATAAATTGGCCTATATTGCATTTAGATATATACTTTGTTATATTTGCTCCCTAAACTTGTTTAATATATTTTTATAAACAAAGTTTTCATTATCATGGTTCTTATAAAGTTTTTTGCCCTCAATATTTATTGTTTAGATTCGCCTATGGGCAATGATAAATATTATGTCAAGTTCTATGGAGTCGAAGCTTACTTCTTTTTTGATACAATATTATTGAGGGAGGGGATTCGAACCTGTAACTGCATGATTACTAGGTTGTACAAAATATCAGTAGAGGTAAGTTACTTTTGGCTGGAGCCGACTTACTTCTAGTTAGCTAAGATTATCATAACACATAAGCCTGATTTTCTTAGTTGGATAAACTTTGTTGTTGATTCTCTTTCCATTTATGTTGTTATGCTCTGACTTATGGAATCAGACCAGGGATGTTTTGGTATTTAATAGTAATGAAATTTATTAGTATGTTAAAAAAAAAAATATTCATACATTTTATGGGGGAGTGTGTAAATTTATTATCGCCTTTCATTATTATAATTTATTTATTTTTATAGAAAGTAAGAATTGGTGGAAAATAGCGAATTGTAGAATCTATTAACTATATCAACTTTAAAAAAATATTTAATGTATAATAAAATATAAAATATTTAACTTATTTTGAAACTTATCAATTTAAGTTAGTTGATTGTAAATAGTTAATTTTATGGTTATTAACTTATTAATTTTAGATGTTTGAATAAAGGGGCATTTGCATGTATATTACAATAAGGCAAAAATATTACCTAAATAGCAAAATAATGAAAGTATTTGCAAATATAGCAAAATCAATTTTCGGACATATGAAAAGACCAAAAAGCCCTTTATTAAAATAAATTGGGCTTTTCTTCATTTCTCTTCTCAGCCCACTCATTTCTCTTCACTTCAATCGGCAACTCCCTCTTCTCTCTTTCCATCGATTCAACTTCCGATCGGCAACTCCCTCTTCTCTCTTTCCATCGATTCAACTTCCGATCGGCAGGTCCCTCTTCTCTCTTTCCATCGATTCAACTTCCGATCGGCAGCTCCCTCTTCTCTCTTTCCATCGATTCAACTTCCGATCGACTCCCTCTTCTCTAAACCGATTGACGTTGTTGTTGATTCCATCGATCCACCATTGTTGTCTCAAGGTATTTCTTACCTTTTTTCTTCAATTATTTACTCCAAAACTGAGCGATTCT
>JBBMEF010077199.1:0-10065 GCA_037832685.1 Sicyos baderoa | reverse complement strand
GAATAATTATTATAGTTAGGCTAATTAGATTGGGCTAACACTAAAATATCTAATTCCTAAGAGGTCACACATAACAGTAATTGATTGAACTAAAACATAAAGCCCTAAATGTTTTATGGGCCATTAAGAGTTATTAGGTTTTCTCCTTTGCCTAACCTAATATACTTATATTTTGTGGGGCGAAGGTCTTTTACATGAGATGGAAAATACGGTAGGTTTTTCTATAGAAAGAGAAAAACTTTGAACGTCGTAATTCTGATTTGTGCCTCCAAATCCCAATAAAAATAAGAGAGTGAAACCGTTCACCCTCCTCCGTACTAGCATACGTGATATCAATCTTTGCTGGTGGACTAATTAGAGGGGTTGCAGTTGGAGCTCTAACATCTCCTGTTAGCAATAGCAGTGTTCTTCTGGCTTGGAATCACGCATCAAAGATTGTAATTCCTTATTGGGAATCACTCATCAAAGATTGTAATTTCTTATTTCCTAATTAATTCATTTAATTATTATGGTGATAGATATTAGGAAATAGTTTCATGAAATTCCGTTTTATGCATCTATGTTTTCCAACAAAAGATTCAAAAGCTTCAAGGTATTTAATTAAAATAAATATAGACAATTACAATCAAATTGCATAAACTTGAAAGTAATACCTCAAGTATCTATCAATTGCGTCAAGTTGATAATTATTATAATTATAAATTAAGAACAAATTATTGCCAAGGAAAAACAATTCGTAGTCAAAACATCCATTGGTTTTGAATGTTGACAGTGACTAGAAATTCATGAACTCAATATTTAAATGAGAGATATCTATTGTAAACATTTTTAACCAAAAAACTATATTATCTTGAATTATTAAACTAACACAAGGAATTGTTTTGGTAGGCAATTAACAAATAGAAATTTGTAAACAAACGATTCAATATATAATGAAAACAAAGTTGTATTTCATATGTTTAGATCTGTGTTTGTAACACAATCATAGAATTATTAATGTTTTTATAAAAAAAAAGAGAATTATAAATGTTGTTATCTTTTCAATATTACTATTCTTTTTATCTGGCGCAATATTATCTATATAGAATCAGTGGTCACCTTCCCTATTTAATATATATATTATATTTTAAAAAAAATTTAATTCAAAATATAGATATACAAAAAATGATAAATTATACACCTAAAAAATTGTACCTGGCGAATTAGATATGTGTAGATAATTATCTATATATAAAAAATGTGATTTTTTTTTAGAGAATTTGTAATGTTTAGCAATTTTAGGACCTTTATTATAATTATAGCACATTTTTATTAAAAATTGGTTTATACCAAAATTTTAAATGATTGAGTTCAATCGCTGGTAATTGATTGTATTCAATCAATTTGTTAAGTGATTGAGCTCAAGTGATTGAGTTCAATCAATTACCAGTGATTAAACTCAATCACTTGAAATTTTGATATAAACCAATTTTTGATAAAAATGTTTTATAAATGTAATTTTTTACTTCATTGAATTATACATGAAAACCCCCTTTTTTTTTACTCAGTTAATCATTTAATTATTTATTGACACAAGATAACTAACTTTAAATTAATTTGATGAGACAGAACTTTTTTCCTTTAAATTTTAATTTATCAAATTCTAGAGACTAGTCTTTAAAATTATATGGACGGTCAAATTATACAGATTGCTAACTTTTTTTTTAATTATAGAAATTAAATTTTAATTTTATGGACAAAATTAAATTTTACTCTACTTAAAAAAAAATTCTTAAGCTGTTAATAGAATTTGGACTAGTTCGAATTATAGAATTCAAATAGTTTTAAAAACTAGAATTTAGATTCACTATTAAAACGCATATTCATTTAATGTAATGGGTACGAAAACCAAACATGACCTAAAAAAAAAAGAGAGAGAACTCAAGGAACTGGATATATACGAAGTTTAATAAAATAACAGCCATTTTTTTTTTTTTTTTGAAATAAAAAATAACAGTCAATTTTGATTACATAAACTTGAAAGCAATACTTAAAGTATCTATCAATTGTGCAAAGTAGACAATTATTTAATTAAAAATCAAGACGAAACTATCATAATTTAAAAAAAAAAAAAAAAAAAAAAAAAAAAAAAAAAAATCAACCATTGGTTTTGAATTTTGAAAAGAGAGATCAATCATAATTTTTAAAAAAAAAAATTAAAAAAAAAAAACAAAAGAATATGTTATTTTTGAATTATTAAACTAAACTTTGATGTTCATGATTTAGATAAGGATTTATAATTTGAATTTGATACCAAACATTCTCAATAATATTCCTCTCTATCTTCTTATGACCGAAAAATACATACATATTTATTTTGAACTGTTTCTAAAAGTTAAGATTATCTTAAAAATCAACGCGGGTCATTTTAGAATATTTTTCACTCACATATTTTATAGTAAGAATGTCAAGAAGTCATGTTTAATTTTGGCGGTATTATGATTCAAGTAAAGTATAATATTAGAGAAATATGAGGTTTCACATCAAAACCAATTGATAATTATAAGGAGAGTAATTTATATTTCTTGTGTTGTCGAATCTTCACCTTTTGAATGTGGTACAACTGCCACAATGTAAGTTTTCAATCTTCAATATATATTGTGCTAATACATGTATAGCTATTTATTTGATCTTTTTAAGTCTGCGTTAACATAACTTGCATATCCTTGAATCTTTACATTGATGATCAATCAATTCATGTATCTTTAGAACTCATGAGTTATGGCACATGTTAATGACGCAGTTGGTTATCTTGTTTGATGTTAAAATATTTCAATTCCACGTTCACGAATTCTCTTTGTATAGGATTTGTAGATCCCCTTCACCAATTTGTATCAAAAAAAATTCAAGCATTAAACACTTTAGTTTTTTAAGTATTTAAGAGTTTGAAGTAGGCAACCGGCCAAGAAAAGTTAAACCCCTAATTAAAAGTAGCATATTTAGTCATTGCTACCATATTTTATAAACAAATGGAAGGATCAAGATCATAATACAACAGTCAATAAGAGCAATAACTCAGCCAATAAAAACAATAATTTAGCGGCATTTATATATAAAAAAAGAAAAGAAGAGAATACAATCGAAAGAGCCCTAAATAACTTCCAATGGGTAACATTTTGAATGGTTTGGAATAATAATACATCTTTTGAATGCCAACACATGAGGCTCGTTTTTAGACAAATTAATGTACAATAATTTATATTTATTTATTGGATTAAGACATTATTTTTAGTGAACAAGTTGGTGTATGTTTTTTTTTGGAAAAAAACATATTTTTAGTGGTCTAATTTTAATTTGATCTTTATATTTCGAATTTAAATATTTATACTTTTGACAACAAAATAATTAATTACATACCGTAGTTAATGGAATGACGTTTTGAATAGATTAAGATTTTTTTTTTTTTTTTGATATATGTGGTTGTCCGGGCCAACTTGCGCGCATCTCGACTAGTGTCACAGGGTATACTGCTTGACCCCACAACATTTAGATGCCAAAGAAACTCGTAGGAAATTAATTTGCAGGGAGGTGGTCACCATGAAATTTGAACTCATCACCTTATGCATCCCAAGAGATTAAGAATAATAATACATATTTTGTTCTCACTTTTATGTTTTAAAAAAAAAGTTTTAGAGAAATCACCCAACATAGAACTGCTTAGTATTTAGAGTTTTTAATTATGACTATCATATCCTTAGATCTCTTTCATTCGAAAGTGGTAAGATTCATTCAAGTGCTTTTCTAATCTTCAGCATTACACATACTAATTGTTCTACGGGATTAAATTAGATTACATAAAAAGAGTTATAGAAGAAGTAGTTAAACATTGATGTGTCAAATAAAGCATAAATAGACTAGTATTATATACGATTATACATGAGGATATAATAACTACACAAACGGTAACTTCTTTGCCTTTGCATCACTCGTAGTGAAAACATGATGTTCTAGTTGTAAAAGAGAAAAATATCAAACTTGTGTAAAATTCTTCTCAAAGAGAAAGTAATATACTGAGAGTGAGAGTTTTTCAGATCATTTACACAGCGGTAAAAGCCTGCTTATATACACAATAGAGGAGAAATAAATGTAACATAATGTAAATTGGAGATATTGATAACAAATGCCTAAAATCAAGGAAAATCATAACACCAGTGATAATTCCTCAAAGACTCAAACAATATCTAACTCACTCAACGAACAACCCTTGGGGTGGCTGGCAACTTCGCTAACATCCTCCCTCAAACGAGAGGGTAGTGGAACAAGACCGAGTTTGTGTCGTAAAAACGCGAATTGTGAGTGAGTAAGAGATTTTGTAAGGCAATCAACAGTTTGTTCAGTTGAAGGAACATAGCGAATGTCAAGGTGTTTTGCAAGGACCTGATTCCGAACATAGTGCACATCAATTTCGATGTGCTTAGTACGCGCATGAAAGACGGGATTGGCTGCTAAAGCTCCAGCCCCCATATTATCACACCACAAAACCGGAGTGTTACGGACTGGACAACCAATTTCAGCCAAAAGAGAACACAACCAAGTGATTTCAGCAGATGCGTGAGCCAATGCACGATATTCAGATTCAGTGCTAGACCGAGCAACAACAACCTGCTTTTTAGAAGACCAGGAGATAAGGGAGTTTCCAAGAAACACACAATAGGCAGCCACAGAGCGACGATCATCAATATTCGCTGCCCAATCAGCATCAGAGAACGCATTAATAGAATGAGAGTCACTCGGTTGAATTAAGAGACCATGGGCGATCGTACCTTTTAAATAGCGCAGAACACGCTTGGCCGCCTTCTAATGAATGTCCGTAGGCGACTTGAGAAACTGACTGAGCTTGTTGATGATAAACGAGATATCCGGCCGGGTATTGGTCAAGTATTGAAGAGCACCAATCAAGCTTCAATAGTCAGAGGGATTGGGTAAGGGTTGACCATCACGGATCGAGAGATGTTGACCTGTGACAGCTGGAGTGAGGCATGGTTTGACATGAAGGAGACCAAACCTATCCAAGACATCATGAATATACTTCGATTGTTGCAGATGAATACCAGAATTACAATAATTGATTTGAATGCCCAAAAAATAACTTAATCTCCCCAAGTCTTTCAAGGCAAACTTTGAATCCAACAACCCAAACAAGTTATTAATAAGCAAGGTATCATTGCCAGTGATGAAAACATCGTCAACATATAAGAGAAGTAAAACAATAACTGAGCCCTTGCGAAGATAAAATAGAGAAGCATCAACACGACTGACCATGAAACCACATCCAACCAGAAAACCCTTAAGTTCATCATTCCAAGCACGAGGAGCCTGTTTAAGGCCATAGATTGCCTTATGGAGTTTACACACAGAGGTGGGAAAGGTTTTGCTTTCATAACTCGGTGGTTGAGTCATATACACAACCTCTTTTAGCGTTCCATTGAGGAACACATTGTTGAAATCTAACTGACGCAACATCCAACCCATTTGTCACAGCTAAGTACAATACAACACGGATGGTAGAGGATTTAACAACTGGGTTGTAAGTTTCAAAGAAGTCAACCCCAGCATTTTGGTGAAACCCTTTGGCCACGAGACGCGCCTTGTGTCTCTGAATGGATCCATCACTATTTCGTTTCAGGCGAAATACCCAACGACATCCAACAACATTCATAGAAGGATCACGTGGAACGAGAGACCAAGTATTAGAGCTTGAGAGAGCTGATATTTCACTGTCCATTGCAGCCTTCCATAGAGAATTTGAGAGGGCATCACGATACCTTGTAGGTTCTGTGTATGACCAATCCTTCGGCGTAGTCACAGTCCACACTTTATGGCGAGAGATTCCAGCCTTTGCTCGGGTTACCATTGGATGCATGTTAGCAACGGGAGCTGGGCGGGATGAAAGAGTTGTAGGAGGAGGCAAAGGAAAAGGAGGAGAATCAGGCAAGCAAGGGATAGGTAGTGTAGAGGCAGAGGAGTTTTGTTCTAATACACAGGTAGGAAGAGAGACGTCAACATTTGAAGGAGACAACTGACGGGGAGTGGTTACAGGCGTGTCATTGAGCATAGGTGACGGTGGTGACAAGGCTGGAAGGTGATCGATTGTGTTGGTAATTGGACGGGTCGTTGGTAATAATTGGGCTGGTATATAGGACGAGGTGGATAAAGTTGGTGTTTCAAGATTGGGATTTTGGCCAAACCAGGACACAATTGAAGGTGATGTTGACATGGACTTATGAGTGAAGTGGGAAGCTGAGATAGGGCCAAACCCGCTACTGAACGGGTAAGTATCTTCATCAAAATGAACATGTCGGGTTACAATAACCCTTCCATCCGCAGTGAGACATCGATATCCTTTGTGAATCAAGGAAGGTCCAAGATACACACAACGTTCCGAGTGAAATTCGAACTTGTGGTTTTCATACGGTCTCAAGTTGGGGTAGCAAGCGCACCCAAAAACACGTAATTTCAGAACATCAATTGTTTTATTCAGTAGTAACTCAAGAGGTGAAGAACCTGCAATGGAATCAGAGGGAAGACCATTAATAAGAAAAATGGTTGTTTGAAAAGCATACCACCAATAGGAGAGTGGCATTGCAGCTTGAGCTAAGAGAGTGAGGCCTGCTTCTACAAGGTGCCGATGTTTTCTTTCAGCACGACCGTTTTGAGCAGATGTGTATGGACAAGAAATGTGAATGTCAATTCCAAGCTGCTTACACAAATTGACAACAGGTATGTATTCACCGCCCCCATCCATTTGTAAGCACTGAATGTTAGTGCCGAATTGATTATTGACAAAGGCATGAAATTCCTTGAAGGCACGAAAAGTATCACTCTTTTGTTTTAATGGAAAGAGCCAGCAAAATCGACTGTAATCATCTAAAAATAGAGCATAATAACGGTAACCATCAGAAGACAAAACTGGGGCAGGCCCCCAAAGATCTGTATGAACAAGTGCAAACGGTGATGCTGCTTGTGAAGTGGAATTAGGAAAAGGAAGAGTGTGCATCTTGCCAAATTGACATGCCTCACAAAACTGATGCTTTTCATTAACTTGAAATTGAACATTACAACGACTAGCCAAGTGACTCAAGCTCTTTATTGAGGGGTGACCAAGTCTTCTATGAAGTAAAGACTTGGACATTATTACATGTGCTTGGAAAGACTTATTGAAAGGTAAATCAACGGAAAAGACAGAAACTGCATCTGGATCCTCGGATGTCATTGGGAGTGATCTCCTCTGGTGATGGAATGCATCCTCACGTGACTGAAAGTGGTAAAGACCGTCTTTAAGAGTGCCCTGCAGAATTGGTGTTCCCGTAGCTTTGTCCTTAACCACACAAAACGTAGAGTGGAACTCAATAAAAACATTGTTATCATTTGCCAGTTGGGACACGCTTATGAGATTCTTTGCAATGTTAGGCACACAAAAACATTATTTAACTGAAGAGAACCATATGTAGAAGGAATAGTGGAGTTACCAAAATGAGAAATAGATAGTTCACTACCATCTCCAACTATCACACTTTGTGTACCTGAGTAATCATTCTTTGGAGATAGCACATTTGGATTTGCAGTCATATGGCTGGAGGCACCACTATCGACATACCAACTAGGATCAAGTACGATTTCAGGATTTGTTTGAGTAATGGCAACCATTGCACTTTGATTTTGGTGATTATTGTTATTGGCCATATTTTGAGGAGGTGGCGCATTTTCACGATACTGATTTTGAGGAGGAGGTTGATTGTTAACTGACCTGTTGAATCTGTAATAACAATATGTTGTAGTATGACCAATTCGCCCACACACTTGACATGTAGGTTTATTGGCCGTCCCATTATTCCAATGCCCGCGTCCTTTCGTCGTCCTCCACCATTGCCTTGATTGTGACCATTGTTGTTCCATCCAGAGGTATAGTTCTTAGGTGTTGCTGGAATAGAGGCAATGTGTTGTTGAGTTGATTTGTTCTGCACCATATGTGCAGTAGGTGGGACTGAGTGAATTGGATTGAGGGAGAGAGTGGAGACACCACCTTTAATTGCCAATTGATACTCAAGACGTTTTTCGTAAGACAATAAATCTGATTGCATACTTGTCCAGTCGACCTTTTTTTCTTGAATTTCAATGATGATGGGATTGTACTCTTCATCCAAGCCTGCGAGTACTTGAGAGACAAGATCAGTTGTCGAAATTTTGCTTCCTGCAAGAGTCAAACTGTCATAAAATTTATTCATTGAGGTTAAATAATCAGTCATTTTCGATGCTCCTTTACGAGTTTGCTAAAAGAGACGCTTTAAGTAATCAATTTCTGCTTTGGATTGCACACCAACAAGTTGTGTGAGCGCATCCCACAATTCTTTTGAAGTTTCATAGCCCATCAATTGTGTTGCGACTTCGAGAGACATGGAGTTGTATAGCCAACAAAGCAGTAACTGGTCAGTGACAACCCATTTTTCATATTCAGGGTTTGGAAGAATCTGACTTGTGTTAGAGCTTGAGCCATCTCCCGAGCCTTCTTCGTTACTGGGAATTGTTTTATCGGGGCAGATTGTCTCCCCATTGAGATAGCTCACAAGTTTATAGCTTCTCAAAATTGGCCAGACAAGATTTTTCCACAAAAGAAAATTGGATTGATCAAGTTTAACGGATATGATGGAACGCCATTGCTGGATCCCGGGAAAAAAGCGGAAGTTTGTGTTTGACTGATATTGGGGTTAGCCATGAGGCTCTGATACCAAGTTGTAAAAGAGAAAAATATCAAACTTGTGTAAATTTTTTCTCAAAGATAAAGCAATGTACTGAGAGTTTTTCAGATCATTTACACAGCAGTAAAAGCCTGCTTATATACACCATACAAGGAGAAATAAAAGTAACAAAATGTAAATTGGAGATATTGATAACAAATGCCTAAAATCAAGGAAAATCATAACAGCAGTGATAATTCCTCAAAGACTCAAACAATACCTAACTCACTCAACGAACAACCCGTGGGGTAGCTGGCAACTTCGCTAACAGTTCTTACCCCTCTTAATTGGCCGTCTTCAAAGTGAACTTGTCATGTATACTACATTCATTAGCAAAGAAATTTAAAATAAAAGATTCAACAAATGGTAGTGCACTTATAGAGTAGATAATACTTGAATTCAGGTACATACAATACATAGGTTAAGGTAATATTATCATTCAGCACAATGGAACCAACAAGATACACTTTAATCCTTTTCTTTTATGGCATAGTCACGGTTGTATCAATTGGAAATAATTAAGATGTAAAACAAGTTTATATGTTATAACTAATGTGTGTGGAGGCACCTGAGAGTCTAATATTCATATATTGTTTTGTCTCATAAGAGTTAAACATAGTGCCTGCCATTTTGATATTGCCTCTTATTCCACTTTAGGTATATTTGTTTTTTACTATCCTTCGGTATATGCTGCAAATTAAAGGATCTTCAATTAATGTGTGCAAGCAATCTTTGTGCTCGATCTTTACTTTGCTAGTATCATTTCCTCGAACAATTAAAATTGTTGAGCTAGCTGAGTTGCTAAAGTTCAAAATTAGTGTAGTGGTAATATTATTCATGGAATATTCTTCTCTATGTTCTTAATTAATTTGGACTATGAGTGCAAATGCCTTATTAATGTCTCGTTTGATTACCATTTGATTTTTTATTTTTTGTTGTGGAAATTTTAGCCTATTCTCACTCAAATTTTCTACCATGTGTTCCACCGTTCCTATTATATATCCATATTTCCTTAAGAAAGTAGGAGAATACTAACCAATTTTTAAAAACAAAAACAAAAACAAACTTTTGGAAGCTACTTTTTTTTTGTTTCTAAAAGTTGGTTAGTGTTATTCTACTTTTTTAATGAAAAATGAATATATTGTAGGTATGGTGGAACACATTGTAAGGAATTTAAGTGAGAATAGACTTAAATTTCAAAAATCAAAAACAAAAAATCAAGGCCCCGTTTGATAACCATTTGGTTTCTTGTTTTTTGTTTTTCAAATTTAAGCCTATTTTCTCTCAAATT
>JBBMEF010077188.1:0-10065 GCA_037832685.1 Sicyos baderoa | reverse complement strand
TTTTCCCCTATAAATAGAGTAGGATATCATTGTTTAGGATATCCAGGAACTTGAGGCTTATATGCTCTGGTTCTTGGAAATTTATTTATTTATAATAGTTTATATTTGATATGATCTAGATCCTGGATCATATCACAATCTTGGATCAGATTCCACTTGTTTGGGTTTAACATGCTATGATACCATATTCAATATTTAGGAATACCTTGATACTATATTAAATAGTATTGGGTTTTATCTCAAAATCAATTGATAATGAGTGGAGTAGCACAACTATCATATAAACGTTAAGAGGTCTCCTCACTTCTCCAAAGTGGGATCCTCAACACTAATAAATAATAAAACAACATCAATTCTAGAGCATGGAAAATAAAATATAATGATACTAAGTGAATAAGAACAGAAAATGCACCTTTGCTTCATGGGCCTACGTGCATTATAAACCGAAACCCATTGGGTAGCCGGACTACCCAACCTCACTTTCTTCTTCGGCTGCTCATCTTCTTCCAAATTTATGAGAAGCCTACCGCGCTTTTGCCCAACCTAGTTATAGCAAGGAAACCATATAAACTGAGGAAGGCACTTCACTACAAATTAAATTCCAACTTAAGTAGTGAGGAAACCAAAACATAAATGTGCACATTGATGGAAAGGAAATAGAAAAAGTTAGGTCACCTTTAATGCTCCATCGATTCGAATAGGCCTCAGTGGTATGCATGGATCAATCAGTCCTTCAAAAAAGGATATTAGTTTTGAATAATTTGGTTCCTCATCAAACTTCATATTTATTACAGCATCAAGAAACTGCTTGAATGGTGCTGGGCAAAAGCAGCACATCAACTCAGGGGAAGTGGCCATCTTTTTCTTACATACAAGAAAGCTCTTGTTATCGCCCTGCATTTGTTTCTCCATGGAAAAGGGGGTTAGTTAGAAAGAGATGGAGGGAGATGTTCACAGAAATTTAAGGAAAGATACATATCATTACTAAATTTCAAAGAATGGTTGAGGAAAAATATTTTAAGATGATTATCTCAATTCTCTTAATTTATAAATTTCAAAAATGTCATTTTAAGATGAATGGGCTGATCTTTCCTGCAAGTTGGAAGGTTTATTTCTTAATAATATTGAGAATGAGGACACATGGATTTGGGGATTGGACAACACAGGAGCATATTTTTAGTCATCGTAAATGGGCTGACTCTTTTTGGACTCAGCTAATTGGCACCTTCGGATGGTTTTTTGTTCGGCCTAAGGATCTTTCTTCTCTCCTTTGTTGCGTCTTGGATGGGCACCCTTTCAAAAACACAAAAGAAACTCTATGGACAAATTTGGTTTATGCTTTCTTTTGGAAGTGGTGGAGCGAAAGAAATAATCGGATCTTCAACGACACATCTAAATCTATCAGCACTCTTTTTGAAGACACTATACATCTTGGAATTTTTTGGAGTCATATGCTTCCACCTTTTTGTAACTATGACCTTACTTTTTTATTTGCACATTGGCAACAACTCTTGTAAATGATTGTGTTCTCTCTGTTCCTATTCATTGATCAATGAAAGTTTAGTTTCTCATCAAAAAAAAAAAATGTCATTTACCTATTTGGGTGTTTGGGCCACCAAGAATAAGGGGGAGAATGGGAATGGAGATGATTCCCCGTGTTTGGGCCACCGGGAATCATTACCCACATAATCACGTTTTTCAAAAATCACTTTTGTCATTCTCCCTCTAACTACTTTTTATTCTCTCTCCAACAATTTTTCATACATCACATCACTATTTTTCACTCTCATCATATGCATTATTTTATTTTTTCTATAATCATTACCTTTATTTCAAACACAAATAATCATTCCTCCATAATCATTACCTTTACCCCAAATACAAATAATCATTCCCCCATAATCATTACATTTACCCCAAATGCAAATAATCATTCCCCTCTCTATTCTTCTTCTTGTTACCATTCCCCTTGCCCCAAAGGGACCCTAAGTGGTTTTCCCCAGATTAAATTGCATGTCCTATATTTTATAAGAGAAACATTCCTTGTTCCAAAAAATTGTTAATCAAATGATTTTGTTTTTTGAACTTACAAAAGAATAAAACAAATGAAATGAATGTGCTATACTATAATATTCTAGTGCAATAAGAAAGCTGATCAACCTGATATCCTTGCCAAGGCAATCTTCCTTTTATAAGGAATATTAACGTGTAGGCCAATGATTCGAGATCATCTCTACGACTTCCAGTTCTACCTAAATGAGCATGTACACTTGCATACCTTATTGTCCCCCTGTTGAGAAAAAAAATGGAATATTCAAGCATCAATATGCAAATATTTTAAAAAAAAATTATACATAAAAGTAAAAAGTCCCACAAACCTGAAAATATCGGGTCTTTGATCGTATTCAACATGTTGACCACTACCTACATCTTTCCATTTAGAAGCTGAAAAAAATATGATCATAGAATAAATAATAAAGTAGTGAACTTTTTGGTCAAGGGCAAATGACTCATACAGGGAAATAGGTTGTGATACTGATACAATGTATTGATGAGAGCATACCTAAGCCAAGATCAATAAGATACAGTTTTTTCTCATCTGCTGTCCCTGCTTGACCAAGTAAAAAGTTCTCTGGCTTCACATCTCCATGCACAAACCTTGGTTTACAAGAGGATAGATAAGAGTTTTGTAGTAGAAAAATAAGAGGTTAAACATGAACAGATGTTTAATTCACTTTGGAGAACTAGGGTTAATTGAGATTAGATTGCATTTATGGCTTCCCTTCGGAGCTCTTTGTCCATACAAAAAAAAAAAACTTACTCAACCTGCACGACCACATGGAAGCCTTTTTTTCCATTTTTTCTTGTTAGAGTACTTTGTTCTTTGATAGAAAATGCATTCAATTTATTGAAGAAAATGTTCAAGTAAACACGTGGAGACTTGGAGTTAAGGGAACCTACCCCTTCAAGTGAAGTTTCTCAAGAATTGAAATTGCCTCAACTGCGATGCAAGCTACCATACTTGGAGACATCCTGTTGAAGATACATAAGTATTAACAAGGTTGAACAATAGGCCACATCTGCATGCACACGTGCCGCAATAATGTGTTAAAGACGGAAATGTTATTTATCTTACGATTGGCCAAGAGTGTTCCAAACATCCCATAAGCTTGGTCCTAGGATGTCCATGACCTGGTTATCCAGTTAACATATATCAGACAGACATAAATTTGAAAACTGAGCTGCAAAGGAGCATTCTTGTTCAAGGCTCACCAGAATGTAGAAATCGCCTTGTCGACCTTTGTAATGAACCCAAGGAACTCCATAGCATCCGTTTAGAGCACTTAACAAGAAAAAACAAAAGGAATCCAACGGAAGTTCAGATAACACAATAAACATTGTCAGCTTAATTCTTAAACTTGAGAAAAACTTAAACAATAACTCTTACCTGTACACTTGCCATTCATATGGGGGACCCAAACTGCAACCTTTACTGTTGTGATGTTCAAACTTCAGAGCAACCTGTAAATACATTCTCATAAGGAAACTTGCTTTCACATGATCTAGTCATCAAATCTTTGCAATGAGGATTAATGTAGCAAGTGATACCTCAATTGCATCAGGACCTGTCTGATCAGTTCCACCACTGACTCTTCTACCAACAAAGACTTGGCCAAAACCACCCTTGCCAAGTTTCTTTTCGACCTTATATACAGGAGAATTTCCCACTTGTACCTGCGGACATCAAACACAACACATCATTCAAATACTTGTGCAGCCATACCATATTCAGAATTTGTTTTAATCAAAGATTGCCAAAAACAATGCATTAAATGTCAAGAAAGAAAATGAGAGCCAAGCCACAGTGATGGAAGCTTTAGAGTTGAGAGAACTTAACAAAATTGACAGTACGACAAGCAGGAAAGTGTTCAGACTGACAGTGCAGCCTTCACATCGATGTAATTGAATGTTCTTAACATGAGATGCAACAAGAAATGCATGTAGTCATAAGAAGATAAGGTGTACCCTGTCAGGAACAGGAGATGTGCCTGATTCCTCTTCAACTCCCATTACTTTATCTCCGCTTCCACCCTCTATGGCCATATCTTTATTTGCGACGGCCTCAACTCGATTGAAAACAGGCTCTGCTGCCCCAAGGGCACCAGCTTCAGGAAGAACCTCACAAGGTTCAGGATCTAAGTCTATTAATCTGATTCCACGTCCTCTACGGGCAGCTGTTGGTCTTGCAGGAATCGCCACTGAGGGACCTTTTGCTACGGCTGGGGCATTACTACCTCTTCCTCTTCCACCAGCAACCCTTCTTCTGGCTCTATTAGGGGCAGGCACTGCCAAATTTTCTCCTTGATCAATTGGTTGAGTACAAGGCTGAAGATCATCAAGACGTCTTGATCTCCTGGCTCCACTTCGCAACTCAGGCATTGTCACCCCATACACATCACATCCTGCTTTATTTACCCGAAAAATACAAGTTATCCCAAAATCTCCAAATCCAATAATATTGGAAAAGAAAACTAATAGAGCCAGAGCAGAGTTGGACATAAAAAACAAACATGATCCACACACCATGCCCTTAGAAGGCTCGAAGGAAAAAATAAACACCTCAAGCGTCAAAGATATTCAGATTTCGAGACCCATGACATAAATTTCAGAAAATGAATATCTAACAAAACAAAAACAAAGAGGAATAAACAAAAGATCAACCAGGGAAAGAAAATCCACATAGTGAAAAAAAAAACTACCAGAAAATTGGGGAAACATACATTCAAGAGTAAATACAGTTGCAAAGTTTTGATCATCAAAATACCAATGAGTAAGAACAAAATGTACCTAAAAAGGATTGCTTGATTCCCCTGCAAAATTAACACACAAGTCCTTATGCTTTCTTGACCCATCATAAGTAGATAAATCACAAACAAGGTCTGACAAGAAAGCAACAACAACCCAAATCAGACTAAACATCGAACAAGAGTAAAAACATCAAACAAAAAAGTTCCATCCAACGATCATACACGAAAACCCATCACAAAAAAACCATCAAAAACACAATAAACAACGAAAAAACCGATCATCAACACAAAAACACAAGAACCCAGAAGCAGAAATGATCCGATTGCGATGAAAGTAACAAAAACTGACAAATGGGTCGAAAAAAAACGGGGAAAATCAGAGAAAAAACTCACAGATAGATCCAGCAACAGAGGGAGTAATGATCGGCGATGAACAAAATTGGATCTGATCGAAGATGAAGCAGAAAAGAAAGAGGGGAGAAGGGGATGATGGAGTCTTTGATGATGTTGGGTGAGTGAAAGGAAGAAACACAAAACTTGCTTTTTGATTGTTGCTTTGTATTTTAGAGTTATGGGGTTGGAATCAAAGATAAGCTCTGGACATGGAAACGCTGTAAGAACAAATTTATCTGCTAGCCCTAAACTTTGGTATATTTTTATTAATATTATCAGGTGGAGATTTAGATTTTCAAGATTTTGTTTTTCATTTTTTTTTTTTTTTTCTAATTTGTCCAAAAGGTAAAATTTAAGGGGAGAAAAATAAATTCTAGAATTGAAAAAAATGTGAGATTGTGAATGATGATAATGATGATGCTAACTTCATGTTTTCCACTTCTCTCTTATGTACATGTTTTCTTTTGTTTTTCCAATATTGAAACTTTTCATCTTTTTTATAAATTTTATTGAAGTTTTGGTCCTTAACTTTTATCTATTTCCAATTTGATCCATAAACTTTTTAGGAATTTGAATTTGGTCTTTGAAGAATTGCACATTTCTATTTTGGTTCTTCTTGATATTTTACTTTTTATTAGGTTCTTATTTTATGATCTTGATTTTAATTACTTTCTCTTTGTATACTTATTTGAAAATGTTTGTATTTAGTCTCTTTGTCATTTTTTTTAGTAATATTGTATTATTAAAAAAAATAAATGGTTAAAATTGATTAGTTATTAACATTATTTTTACATTAAAAATGGATGAAATGACTTTGTATAACATCAACACAGTACCAAAAATATATGAACTGGTAATTCTTTTAATATAATAAATGTAAGTGCACGAATATTTGAGAGGAATGAATGTATATATTAACAAGAAAACAACTCTTTTTTTTAGAGCAACAAGAAAATAGCTCAACAAACGTGAAGAATGGTAAATCAATCATACTCACTTTGGCAATGTGAATTTCAAACCTATTGTTGATGTTGAAATTTGGTCTTCGAATCAACTGTGAATTCAAGGGTTTATTAGAAACGAATCCCCTACAAAACAAAGAATAATATATACATTGGTGTTGTATGAACCACGTGGGCTTTATGTCTAAGTCATATTTTGATGGAAAAAAGGTTTATGAGAGTAGTTTCTAAGGTTTTGTGAATTTATCTATTTTGTCTCTCAACTTGGCTTTTATAGGAAGGATGTGTAAGCCTCTCTCCCACTACGCCATAGCGAAGCTCGAGTGATTTGACCATATTTTTTAAGGTGTTTTCAGAGTGTTGCATTTATGGGGTTGTTTTCGTTGACTTTTACTCGTATTTCTATGTTTAGGTGCTCTCGGGTTTCACCGTTTTTATTCGCCGTTTAGTTCGTGGGTTTTAGTGGTGTTTCGGTCGAGACCTCAGGAAGGTAAAAAGATCCATTATGATTCGGGTTTGTGGCTTAAAAGCATGTGATTAGGAGCTTGTTAGTATTTACAAAAAATGGATGTTGAATGGCTTGTTACATGTTTGATTGTGTTTGACACAGCACCCTAGACTTAGAAGAATGCTAGGGGTTTCACGGCTTGCACGTGGTCGTTTGTCAATGTTTGCTCGTGACCGGTCCATGGGCTGGGCACGCTTGTGCGAGGCATTTAGCTTCAGTTGTCGTATCTTCTAACTTGTTTCTGTTTGCATGCTTAACCTCATGGTGGGCCTCCTTATTGGGTATATTTCGATATACTCACACCTTACATTTTCAGGTACAGACCCATTCCGAGGTGGCTAGGTTGGGAGCTGCATCGATCATGGACACGGCGTCGACATTTTCTTTCCGCATTATTTTTTATTAGTGTCGAACTTTATGTTTTAAACTCTATTAAACTATATTTGTTTTGAACTATCGGGATCCTGAACCATGTTTTATAAGTTTTCGAACTATCAATTGTGTTTTCATGATTTTTATGAGGTTTTGTTGGAAATTCGCATGTGTTCATTTAAATTATTTTGAATGATTTTCAAATGCATGCGCCTGTAACACCCCATTAGAGTATTTTAGAAAGTCGGGTTGTTACACGTTTATTCCTAAACTCCGAATTAAAGCATTATAGACATAACACTAACCAGTTAAACATGCAATTTAGACTTAGGTCGTTTCCTCTTCCGATTTACAACCTATTAGCTCGTGTGGATGGCCGGTCGACACTTACTATTAAATTAAGAATCTAAATTCCATGCCCTAGAGCATCCTTCCTAACTCTCCCTAAACATATTGCTAACACTCACTTTTCCCTAACCTCGCCCTAAGAAAGTTAGTTCATACCACAAATAAATAACACACAGATAGTCATGGAAAACATGCTAAAATGTTATTCAATGATATGAAGTTCAAAGTAAAGAAAATAAAATCAGATAACTCCCTGAGATGTTCCTTGTAGCCGAGAACATTCAAATCTCACAATCGTTCAACTCCTCAAAATTCCGACCCTAAAACTATTACAAAAAGTTCTATTTATGATGCTTGCTAGGTCTTCAATCTCCAAATCTCCAAATAAGGTATGTTTTTAATTGTCCGATCCTTTCCATAGTTACGCTTGCCAACTTGGTCAAAATCTGCCCGATTCGAGAATTCCTTGATTACAGCAATCCATCTCGTAATTGTCTAGTTAGTCAACTTCACGTTGTCAAGTGATTATTTCCTAAAGTGATTTTTCGTCGGCTCTCGCCTCCTCGATCGTGCGTCTTTTCCTTAATGTGGTTTCATGATTCTACCTCGCATTGTCGTCTTGTCCTGCGAAAACAACAAACAGAGTAAATCATGTGAAAGGTAATAAAGCATGCTACTTTCAGTCATTTCATGCGCTAATTCTCAAAGTTTCGCATTTAGCTCCACAAATGTTTCGCATGCGTGATTTACACTTCTTTTCCTTGTTTTCTCTCACTCGCAGCTGCATTTCTTATGAAAGCGTATATAAAATGATGCCTAAACATGCGATTATCTGACTCTATTTCAGAGTCATCAGTAAACATGCATGGACATGTTACCCAAGAAATGTTGTGAGCTGCCCTGGTAGGTAAACATGCATGGACATATTACCCAGGAATATTGTATATTAACTTTGGCAAGTTATCATGCATAGACATGATACCTAGAGCTAAGTTTAGGGGTTTGTGCCCATTTCTTGTTGTTGCCGATCTATGCTTCTTTGCTCTTATAAATGCGCTTATTGATCCTGTGTAGGGATCTTTACCGAGCTAAAATCTCACTCTTTTCTTCTATGGTTTTCCATATGTACTTATACTACCGGGATGACTAATTGGAGTTGAGATGACAATGTGATGTGTCTTTTACTTGATAGAGTTATATTTTTTTTTAGAAATTTTATCGCTTTAGTAGAATTTATCTTAAGAGTAGTTGTTAAATTCCAAAGTCTAACTTGTTGACTTTCACTCATAGGTACTAAAATATTGGAATTGGAGGAATGTCATGATCAATAGGTTATTTGAATTCTAGAATAGACCACTCAGAAGGCAGAACAAAAGAATTTGAACATTAGGCTGATTCATATATATATATATATATATATATATATATATTAAACAATCTCTACTTAAAATAAATTGACACAGTTTCCCAGCAACGACGCCAAAAACTTGATTGCGATAAAACCAATTACCTCTTGTGCAAATAAATTGGCACTCGCTCAAGTATACGCGGTATGCAGTAAGTAATAAGTAAAATTATCGATCTCCACAAGGACTGTGATTATCTAAAGGTGATGTTTAGAACTGAACAGAAATAAAATGAATGGTCTTGTGATTGATTAAGTTGAATTACATAAACAAAATAAAACAGTTTTCAATAGAGATTTATGGAGAATAAGGCTAAACTATGGTACTCATGGAAAACAGTTGCAATGCGTGTGAAGAAATATTGCGGTAAGGGTTAACAGTCATACTACGCGTTACAAATGTCGTCTTCGGCTTCTGTTCGCATCAAGCCCAACTTTCGTTGCGACTTGATGTTGTGATTAACTAGCGTTTCGTATGCAGTACTTACGTGTTTATCCCTAAACTTCAATTTAAAGATCAAAAGACTTAATGTTAAGCTAGCCTTATGTTATTTCCTCTTCCGATTTATAATCTAAGTAGTGCGTGTAGATGGTCGGTCGACACTTACTATTGATATTCGATTCTTAGTTAACATGCTCTAGTTATGTCGGCCTCCCTATTTCTTCTTAACACATGTAAGCTATTCCACTTTTTTCTAGTGTTGCCTTAACTAAGTTAGTTCATCATACAAGCAAGAAACATAGATAACGACATGGAAAGCATGTTGAAATAGTATTGCTTAAATGTAAAAATGAGTCTAACAAGAAATGCAGAAAATAGTAAACCCTAACAAAGGTGAACTCTCGATCTCCTTCTCGGTTACAATGATCTTTTTTAATAATCTCCTCCAGAATCTTTCCAAATATTCCAGAATTGGGTACGAGCTTAATCGGCGCGATAGCTTTCCTTAAATGATTTCGCCAATTTCGTTTGTGTGACTAAGGTAAGAATCTCGTGATTTTCGCAATTTGTCTCTCTACCCGTCTGGTTAGTCAACATCTTGCTCCCATTTGATTCTTTCCTTATTTCCTTACGGGGCCTTGGCATTTCTTTCGATTGTCGCTCTTCTCGCATTCACATTTTTTATCCTTAACCCCGCTGATACGAGTTGGCAATGCTTTTTAATAGTACAAAAAGTTAATTGAATATAATCTTTTATGTGCGATATCCTTAGCATTCAACTAATAACATGCAAGTATACATGGTCTTTTTGCATCAAGTGATAAGTA